>JAQFYC010002399.1:0-25933 GCA_034694165.1 Tomocerus mixtus
AGGACACAAGAATTATTGACCGCTACAGTGCTAGAAACGCCCGTTCTTCGAACGGGCCTAAATACTAGTATACAATATTATGCATCTTTTCCTCCGTTGGCGATATCTATCAAGAAAACTATATGCATTAACCATCATAATATTTATAAATGTTAAAAATATATCAGGGCACCTTAAATGTTAATGAATGGTTTAACACGAGATTCAAGGAAGATTCGAAAAGTAACTAAAGTCGAAAAAAGTCCGATAAAAACAGCAGCAATGCTGGCAGCATGTTTGATCTATATAAAAGATGTTATCAAATAAAGCTGCTGAATATAAATTCAATGCATACAGCAACTAAATGGTTCAATTCTTCAATTTCAATGATATTAAAAAAAATGCTTAAATAATTACTATAGAAAATGATTAGATTTTTTCTTGCCTTTATGACAGAAAAAAATATTTTAATTGAGTAATTCGCTGCAAACCTTAATCAATTATGCAATTCTTATCAAAGCAATAATTGTTATTAATGAAATAGAAATGTGTTTTCCGGCTTCTATGTAGTATGGAATGATGGAGAAATGGCAAATGATCAATTAATTCTGATATGAACTACTGGGTACTATATATCTGTATCAAAGGATATAAAAAACTGTAGACAAATAAAGGTATAAAGGAAAATTGGCAAAGTTTCGATTTTCTCACCGAGATATATAGGGAAGACTGACGTGGAAGAAAGAAAACGAGAGAACTAAGATTACCTTGCACAATAGCCGCTATATATTTAATGCTTCGATAGGAGGTGTATAAAAAAGGAGAAAATTGCTTTTCATGAGGTGTCACATTCTCGTTCTCAACTTCAATCGTTTTCCTGAAGAAAGTCGACTATAGTGCGCTGGAGTAATATAATAATTGAGGTGAAGATTATTCGACAACTGGAGATGAAGTGTAATCTGTCCTTGTTGTCTTTTTACGAGTAATCACGTAAGAGATGGAGGCAAGACCACTCTAAAGTACGCAGAACACAGTCTGCTGAAATTATCATGTTTTTATTAGGATTGCGATTGCGACTGCAAGAAACGGAGAGCAAGAGAGTCGCTCTAGTTCCAGTTGCCTCGGATTGAAAGAGTTAGTGCAACATGAGTATCGCAATTGTTGTTTATCGTCTTTTTTGTTTTTGTGTGGTGGAAGTAAGTGGAAGGAACGGCATCACCGAGAAATGAAAAAGTTCACTTTTCTTCTTGCCTTGGACTTCAGATAGCATTTCGGTTTCCTTCGTCTTTCTCCGCTTGGCTTGGCTGTAGCCTTGGCTAGGATTAGTTTTACTAGTCAGGTTGGGTTATGAGTAAAATACAATAGGGTCCACAAATTGTTTACCACAAACCTTTCTCTAAAGCACAATTTCACCACATTGCAAAAAACGTCGCAATTTAACGGGGAATAATTTTAGTTAGCTGTATTTCATGTACATGTGGCTGTTATTCTATATTTTGTAGCGGACAAAGATTTACTCGAGTAATTCTCTCTTGCACTTCTCTTTTGGAATTTTTTCATGGAAAATTATCCTTCAAATCTTTCGGGAATTTTTGTAAAAAGTGTATAAATAGTACTAATTACTATACTATTTCAAACGCCCGGCAGTAGTATCTATTTGCACATTGTGCACTTAAGGGCACTTTCCAAGCTATGAAAATAACCTGCCGGTATGCTGACTTCTTGAGTGAGATTGACAATGATGAGAATTTGAGAATAACATTTTAAATGAAAATATTTTAAATAATATTTTATTTTATATATTTTATTTATTTTATATATTTTATTTTATAATATTTTAAATAAAAATAATCTACTGGTAAATCTACAAATGTAATACGTTTTTGCTGAATAGTGTAACATCTTTCTTTCCGTGTGTGAAAATGAAAATTTGAGTTTTCTCAAATAGCAGTACCCATATAAATTATATCAATGAAAAGTTTAGGAACTGTTGACAGTGAAAAAAGATGTAAGTGAAATTACAATGGACTATTTACGAACTGCACTGTATACAAAGTTGCGTGCTACAAAACGGATATAATATTTTTGGGCAAGATTGCATGGCCATGCCAGACTATTACAAATGTGTGCAGTACGTGGTAGTATGTAGTTAATATTACATTATGTAATAGAGTAGGTTATGTAGGCACTTAAATTTGGAAAGGTACTACATACAATGTATATGATCGCACGTAGGTTAGTTGGAGTGAATAAGGTCCTTAGACTTTAGTTCTAGTTACTTTTAATACTTAATCCCAGTAAACTGTAGTGTATGTGCTATGTAATGCAATGCAACTTGAATTGTTGCAGTAATTCACGAAAGAACTTTCACTTTTCGATTTACGATTATGCTACGTTATATATCTTTTAAGTTGAGATGTAGAATCTAGAATGTAGAGCTAGAGTAGGAAGATGAAGATTCGACAAAGCGTAAAACTATTTCAATGTTCAAGTTTCATTCTCAGCTCTCTTAACTTAACTCTGTCAGCTTGCACTTTTGTTCATTCTTGTTCTTGTCCTCTTGGCTTTCCTGTTTTCGAGTATTTTCTGTTCTTTCCCTGCCTGCATGCTTTCAGTTCGGTTGTTAGCCGAACGAGTGTTAAAGTTAAAGTTGAAAAGATTGGAGTTTTCATTGGCTGAGATTAGATATTAGTCCTTCATTCAGCCGATAAAGCATTTAGTGGATAATACAGCATATAAGTGGAGGACAGGGAGGAAACTCAAGTCAAGACTCAGTTTTTTGCCTGAAAAGAATCCTCTAGCAGAAGCAATAAACTAACTGACGACTTTACGTAAGTTCAGATAGATTACAGCAAAGTGTGACCTCCTGTCCTCATCCTTAACTCCAAACTAAAACTTAAATCCTCTCTTAATTTTCAATAAGGAACTGACAGTGTATAGTTAACATGCATATTGTAGGAAGAATACCATCTCAATCTTTACTGATTACATAGAATATCATCATGATCAAGAGGAATGCTGTACTCTTTACATAATTTCCTATATTCTTTTTGTTAGTGTTACGCAAGTGAGTAGGTAGTCGATGTAACATAACAAACAAGACCTTCGTTAACTTATCTACATGCGCAAAGTCTTAAGCAATTCATGTTATACATTGCGTTTATGCCATAAATATTCAATAACAGTGTAACATTTGACAAACATCATAAAAATTAATTTGTCTTTTTTGCATTTCTTAATTACAACCAATAATACCTATCTACTATCTATACTAAATAAAGTATTTAAGGGTCACTTCATAAGTTAAGAGGTATATTTAAGATAAAACGTCACTACAAAGTGTACAAAGATCACCAAATGCTCTTATTTTTAGTGCATTAGAGTGATATCAGTGTATCCATGATGTGCTAGAACAATTTTTATACAAAATGTAGTTTGTATGGGTTCCACGTGTGTGGAAAGTGAGTATTTTGTATTTATTCGCATTTATATGGCAGTAATGACAAAAATGGCCATTTTTTTGCCAAGAGATTCAAATAGTTCTCCATTCTTATCTCAACTAACCCCTATTCTGCGCAGCAGAAATTCAGAGTAGGTAGTATGGGCAGGTCACGGTTTGTGAGATTTTATTTAAAAAAATAACCTAGATATTTGTACTTGTATGCAAGTACAAGTGAACCTTCTTCAGGATAAGATGCTTTTACTATAGTGCTGGATGATATTGTGTTGTTTCACGAAATGTATATTTAAATGATGGCATATATTGAATAAAAGTGGCCGTAGGTATATAATATACGAAAAAGCTTAAGAAGAATGTCAAATCAAAGAAAATATTGAACTAGGTGGATGGATACTTACAATTGTCGAACAAGGTGTTCTTCATTTAATTTTATTTCTTTTCACTGAACGCGTGTCTTGAACTTTCCTTTTTATAGTTCCACGGAAATTCTTTTCTTGCCCACATTGACTTTTATTGCCGTCTCGGCTCGTCTTCGTCTGCGCCTACAACATTCAACCAGGGAGAAATGAAGATAAAAATACGGGTAGTAGGAAAGACCAACTAGGCAGTAGGTAGTCACAGTAGACAATAACAGAGGCTACACTTTCTATCATCATTCTCAATTTCTTTAGTGAATCACGTTAGTAAACTGCTATTGGTTTCACTGAAGCATTCTACTATTTTTTCTAAAAAGGTATCCCCTGTTTTTCTCTGAGGCTAAACTACCATTTCGTCCCTTACGCCTTACCTTAGTACCTTAAGTATTTAACTCTTAATTTTAAATCTGGACACGTATAGAGATTACAGGTGATACTAATTACTCCAAAGGACACATAAGCCACGTTAACTAAATGAGACAATGCAATGCTAAGTTCATCCTTCGAATAATTAAGAAGATACATGTATTCTATGTACCCCTTTAACTGATTTCCTTAAAAAATCTGCTTCTGCTACTTAAAATTCACAATGAATTCCAGCCAGACTTTACCCATCCTAAACATTCCCAATTTGCATTTCCAATAATAAATATATAGTATCTGGGTGTATGTATACAAAATTCTACCACATTGCAATAATATCTGGTTCAATTCGTTCAATATAATGATTTTCTTTATCCTATTAATATTTCAATGACTGCACTGATTCTACTTTGTTTTTCTTCTTAGATCGAATGCACTATATACAAAATCTGTAAATTCCATATGGAAATGTGAATTAGACTTGCATATTTAGTCCTATTCAGTTTTTAACGTAAAATTATCTACAGATACATATAGGTGTATGCAAAAAACATGAGTTATTCAGTTCGGGCTATGGGGGAAATCCTCAAGGAGGTAAAGTTGTCAAACCATCGTAAAAATGTTCCCAATTCCCATCCCTTATCGTATCGCCGTAGTAGATTGTTCGTTTTATGCATCGATATCAAAGCTTGAACCCTATCGAATATTCTGCTTTGTCGTCTTGTCTATGTATCAATAATTCAGCGGATACATATTTACTACGCTAATAAGGTTAAGCTGGCTTTGGCTTGGCTGTGGTTCTCCGGCATGGCTTTCAATTCAATTCAGTCCCACTTACTCACAATATATATCGTATATGCATAGGTAATAAGTATTATGTATGCTGTATACTATTTACTATTTACATGAGTAAACTAAACTAGCCTTGTTCTGCCCCACGAAATGTAGCTACCACTATACTACTGCCACTTAGAAGCTTATAAAAGGAATTCTCTTATGTAGATGTGATGTATGAGTCGCCTTTAGCTTTACTACAATATATCATACTAACCACTGCACTGCATTGTATGTACATACAATATATTGATGTGGTATCGTATTGTGTGTATCCCATCGTAATAATAAATGTACAAGTCAAATCAATCCACGAGAAGGCAAGTTAAGCTGAAACTTTGCATGCTCACGCACAAACAATACTAATGGCTAAAGCTAACTCCCTCATGGCTCATATAGCATGTCAATATCACCTCCTGTCCTGTCCTGTTGGCCTGGCCTGTCCCGGACTGAAAGTATTCATGAATGTATGTACATATTAAAGTAATAGAAAGATAATTGAAATTAAATCGAATGTGAATATGATGCAATCGCCTTTTTCCCTAGCTAGATGTTATCTGTATCAATATCAATATCTGGAGACTGTGCTACATAGCATTGCCTCGTTAATATTCATAGCAAATTACTCCTGCACATACAACTGAACCATTTTCTAAGTAAGTTGTACTGATATTGCACTAAGCTAAAGCTACACTACCTTTCAAGATATAGGAGATAGCTAAACGAAGTTAAATGCTTTATGTTTACTTACATACTACGTAGTACATACTTAGGTACTTCGTCCAACCTCGACGACAACCTCACTAATGCTAAATATGTTTACCTATAGAATATCAAGATGAAATAAATGACAATTTCTTCAATTTAACTACACATACCTGTGTTTTATCGTTTTTGACGGCAGGCAAGACGATTCTTAATGAAGATAACTGCTTTCACCACTTTTGGAAGGAAAAAATAATAACAATAACAATCGGGTTAAAATATTTATTGTTTACATAGTAATTTGTTCACTTTTTGCAAACGCACAAATGTGTCCCTGTCACTGGTTCTCACAACTTGTCCATTTACTATAACAAGGGTATATTTCTTGTTAGCAGTTTTGCATAAGGTAATACATACAGCCTTTCTTTTGTGTTTGCAATATTTATATTGCCATTGCCATGCCAGGCCTGCTGGTTGAATTCAGTTTGCTTTTGCCTTCTTGAATTTTGTTGGCTTTTGCTTTGGTTGGTGTTGGTTTATATAATAATAATATAGATGCTATTTTATGCGAAGACAGGCCAGGCCACCAACTCTTTGTAGTATGTGCTGGGTAGGAGTACACTTTCGTATTTATGTAGTACAAACATAAGTTCCAGGCTGTCAAGACAGTTTGCTTAACAATAACCAATAGGCTATTGTATTATTTATTATATACTTATGTGTAGTAAAGTGTACTGTACTTTTGTTTTGTAAGTATAAGGCTTTCACGGTGTCAACGTCAACTTTGTAAGCAAGTAATACGCCTGTGATGTAGGTGTGGGAAAAGTTAGCTGTGCAGCCGCCGGTGGCTGAAGCAAGACTGAAGCTGGGATAAGGAAACGAATTTTAGTTGAAAATTTTCTCATGTTCCGTTCCAAGTTGGAGTTGGAGAGTTGGACTCTTTACTTTTCTTTACTCCTTCTATCATAGTAGTGCAGTACAATACAGTACACTATCGTAAGTTGAGTCAAATTCAAACTCATAGGAAAGCAAACCATTTCAAGTGAAGTGAAGTCAAGCCGACGGCTCCCTCCAGCTGCCTTTCTACACTGACTCGTCTATGTACTCTTCTATATTATCTGTGTTACTTACAAACTTACATTTTACTGTACTACATAGCATACATACTTATATACTTTATATACATAGGGACACGAAACTAACGTACGTCTTAACACTAAACTGACGTGGTTAGGTTTGGCTGCACTTGACTTGACTTTACTACTGTTTTGCACTCCTATACTATTCTGTCTGTGAAATGTTCTGTCCTGTTCTAGTAACTATTACCAGTAATATAGAACATTGTAATATAAGTATAAGTATGTAAGTACATATACAATATACAGTAGTAGCTTTTTGCTATGTGATCTGATGTGCCCTTGCTTTTGCTTTGCTCAGCTTTTGTATTTTCATTGTAGTATTTCTACTTATGTCTATATTTATGGGATATAAGCTAGTATAAGTAATGTAATGCTAAGAAAAGTAATCTGAACTACTTTAGCATGGTTAGATAGTAGATAGTAAGATATGGTTAGTCCTTATATATTGCTTTGCTATCTCGGTTTTGGTCTCGGACTGTATTGTTCACATTACTTACTACATAGTATGTACTATGTACAGTACAACTACATAAGTGCTTACTTGACTTACATATATAGCAGAGAGACCAAAATCAACCAACTTGGTATTTGGTTTGCTTACGTATTTAGCAGTGTTGAATTTTTCTTCTTTAGCGAGCTTTCTCTCTCTACTCTACTTATTTGTACTTCTGACTTTTTGCATGGATATGGATGTGAGTCGAGTTGAGACGGAGTTTCGCTTAAGTTCAGTTCAATTTGACTGGATTCAACATTCATCTCAAGTCAAGTCGAGTCAAGTCATCGCTAAAGGCCAAGCCCATGAAATACTCTTTCCAATGAAACTGACTGAGAAATATTTCTCCTTTGTATTACCTACCGAGATGAGATAAAACAGCTTCCGCCTTGCACACACCATCCTACATACAAATACTGCTGTAGACCACGCTTCTTCCATTCTATTTCCGTTACACATATTTACTACTGCAATCTATCTCGTTCATATCTCTACCTAATGTATAACGTGAGAATTCATATTAATACACGTCCATATTCACATGTAATCGAAGGTGCAACGTTACGGTACCTTTCAAATATCCTTCATCACACGGATTCCATTCTTAAACTTTCCCACATTAAAAAATCTTGAAAACTATGCAATTAATTTAAATATCATTCTCACCTCTGGAGTTAAAAAATAGTGCAAATAGTAAATGTTTTTCAAAAATAAACTAAAAGAAAGTTGTGTAACTAAAAATACATGGAGAAAGTATTTAAGCGTACCAAGGTTACAAATTATTTCAGTTATTTTCCAAAACTTTTAGCTTACAAGTTACAACCCTCTATAAGAAAAGCATTAATCCTTAAGGGCGTTATAATATTATGTACCTAAATAGATTATCTAACCTACTTCCTGTAATAATGCAATGCAATGCACTGTATGCATATCAAACCCAACCCAAACCAAACCCCATCATTGCATTCTGAATAAAAATGCCAAATACCTTAATATATGAGTGCAATAAGTATGCATAGTTGTTAAAGAGCAGGTAGGACTTATAGCTACCTAAGTGACTTGATCTATAAAATCTTTGTTCACTTTTTCATGGATTTGCTAGAGTTCTGTGGTTTTGGTCTGGTTGAGTTGACTCCCTTAGCTGATTATGCAAAATCTCGAGGTTTCTTTATAAATTGCATGATGAAATGTGCTTTAGCCTTACTCTTTACACTAGACTACACTACACTGCACTGTCTCTTCACTTTTCCTCACTTCACCTTCACATCTATCCTATTCTCTTTGGTTTTCTTTGATTCTCTGTTTTGTATGGTATGGTGTGAAGGATTTCGCTTTACTTTGCCTTACCATTCCTTTATACGGTATAATACTGATACTGATAGCACTTCTGAAATTCCTACCCCTTCTACAATATATAGTACAAAATGTTCTCCTATACTCCTATATACATACTTCTACTCTACTTTCATTGATTGTAAGTTGAGTTGAGTTGAGTTGACTTTACATTTCCTCGCTTTCGCAGTTCGCATCGCTCCCACTATTTTACTTTTCAAACCAAAGACGATACAATAGCTACAATGAAATAAAATACATCGCTACAGAATCAGAACAGGAGAGAATTGTAGCTTCTAACTCCCCGAACAATGCATTAAACTTTTACATTATACAATACACACTACCAGCCAAGCCAAGCCACACAGGTACTTTACTCTTATGTACTTTTACTTTCCTGGCTTGGCTTGGCTTGGCTAGTAGGATTTAGCTTTTACCTTAGTTTTTAAGCCGTAAGGCATTCAGTGACTTCACTTGATTTGTAAAGCCTCTTCTTTCTTTATTGTTACTCTTCAGTAGTTCAGTTCAGTTCACTGTTCAATGTTCAACTATCTTTTCAGCTATTTATCTGTTCTTCTTTTTGAAACTTTTATCTTTAACACACAGTCTCACAAGACGTACATATAACAGCAATGCAAAATAAACGATCGTATTACATTCTCTTGCCTGCATTGCCTATGGTTGTAAAAAGTATAATATTTTTTGGCTAACTAGACATTCTACTTTCTACTTTCTACTTAGTACACTCAATTCAATAGATAAAAACTATTATCAGTCTTTCTGCGACTGTAATTCAAATAAAAATATACTACCTACCTACTACCTACAGTAGTGGCGTGGGTATATAAATTCAGTAGTGTGGCTTGGTTCATAAAGATAAACTTCAAGCTTCTTAAGTGCTTATAAGATTCTTTCCTTATTTGGAGATTTTTAATGTGCCTATAGTCTAGGTATACGATGAACCTTTCGAAAGTTGAATTTCCAGCACTTATCACTATAATAGGGAGTGAGTATATAAATATAAGTGCTAGTTATGTACTTGGAACTCCCAAGCTCGACATCAATTATCGCTTCCTTTGAGCAAAGACTTGACAATTAGTTTTCACATGTAGCTAGTTCTCTTAAGAGATACTTTAATTGCTTTCCCAGTCACATTCAAGTTTGGTCAAACCCTTTCACACACAGGAGCCCTTCTAATAGGAGTACAAGTTTCTTTGAAATGAAAATTACTAATTATACTTATCTCTCTCCTTTGCTGATGGAAAGTATAGTTTAGGTACCTATTGTTTCTATGTATTCCACGCATTTGCGCTTAATGCAAGATAACTACAAACAAACTACCTGAAATACACTTTCTTATTTCATCACAATCGCTCAACATTTTTCATGTGCATTAAGCAGAACCAGTACCAAACCAAGAGAACTTTTCCTTCATACATGCATAGAATACCTACGGCACAATTTCCTTTGTGTGTCCTTCTGTTTTGTACAGAGGGACAAATACTACGTCATTTGTATTGACTAACTGTCTCAAACAACTAACGATAAGCTTATACATACAACAACTTGCGAAAACATTGAAGACAGCGCAACTGATGTGTTTAAAGTGGCTTACTTTTTCATGTAGCAAAATTGGGGGCAATAATTCACATAGGTAGGTATGCAACGCAACTCTGTTTGTACAATGTATTTCATATATTACTACTGGAGACAAATGAAGGCATACTACTCACTTATATGTATTTAGATAATAATCATATTCCAGGCTTACTCATTTTCTCGGTTTCCATTTGTAAGATGAATTTTTTCGCTAAAAGAGCAAATAGTCTTATGAAGTACTGAAGTACTGACATTGTTTACAGATGAGCCACTTTATAATAGTGAAATGGTTACAGTTATAGTGGAAAGGACACGTAAAATAAAGTAAGTAGCTAATATACCGGGCTTGTTATGGCATAAGTGTGTCGTAGGCTCTTTTTAATATCAGGGTCTGGGAACCCTTGGCCTGTGCTTGGTATTATTCAAAAAGCTAATCAAGGCAGGACATCCAATAATTCACCTTTCACACATAATAGAAAAATGTGAGTTTATCTTTTCCCTTTCTATAAAAAATGGGATTTGTCCATTTCTCATAGGAAGATTGTTAGTTGGCATGCTCTACATAACATTTGGGGCATGATAACGAATTATTTTCCTGTTTCAATAGTCTACACACATTATTCCGCATTCCACAACTTTTGGAAACTTTTAGCAGTAAAAATTTTGGGGAAGGGAACTAAACATATTGTAGGATCTAAGCAGTATATATAGCCTGGTTAAAATTCTAAACTTCTTTTTCTATGTAGCTTTAAAGCGATAAGACTAGAAAAATGTGAGTTCAAGCCATCAATTTCCTTTGCAGTATTCCTACGACATATATGTACATAGTGATATGCATAGTATTAGTACGTCTTCCATATGTATTATCCTAATAGGACATAAACGTGTGTATGCACATAAATGAGGTATACACGTATACAGTCCACATAATAAAGACTTGGCTCCTTGCATATTCCATAGCCTTAACCACTAAATGGCAATAACAATTCTTTTTCCCATGTGAGTAGACGAAGACAAGGCAGGATGCTATATTACGAGAAACTTCTAGTCAAAGACATAAGGAAAGAAATGGAAACTTAAGTCAAGACGTGGATGGCACTTGACAGAACAGAAAAGACAAGCTCTTATTGTTTTAGCTCAATTCATAGCCCATCATGCCGTACCGTATAGTATAGCTACCTACATGTATGAACTTAGTAACTAAAACATGAGTATAGCAACACATTCGTATGAATCTTCGTTTCTCCTCCTCTTCAAATATCTAGAAGTATCTGCTTTTATCTTGTTCATCCACATATAGCTACCTTAAACCTTAAGCCACCGAACCGAACACACTATATAAAACATAAAAGTGTTTTACTGCATACACAATGCATCTCTAATGTAATGTTACACGAAAAGGTACATACTTACGTAGGCAAAGCAAAAGTTTTTCTACCTACTCACTACACTATTCTTTTTAGTATTACATAATATTCTTTTCTATACACACACATTTACATACTTTACATACTATTGTTAAAGGTTTTTCTATAAAAAAGTTTATGTTACAGGGATTCATAGTATCAGAAGGCAAATAATTGGGAAAATTTCTGAAGAATATTAATATGTACATACATACTGGTAACTTCACATTAGGGTCACACGGTACACTCATTAAAATTACCTACACTTTAACTTTTCAAATTGTAATTTAAACCTTCTCTTTAATTTGTTATAATTAATGCACTCATATTGTATATGCAAAATTTCATCTTATCGTTTTTGAAGTACCGTCATAACATAACTATTGTAACTTGATATTTATTTACAAGAGCAATGAAAGGTAAATGCTCCAAATACTATTCTAAAAATAATTAAACTGAGACTGTTAAGACAAGGGTATCTGTATTTACTCACGCCATTTTCACTTAATTTGGAGCTGATAATTAAAAAATTGTTTCCCATTTATTATCCTTTTCTAGCATAATTCAATTAGGTAAGTTTAGAATCAATTCCTTGCTTGGTGAATGGAAACATATTATAATGAAGGAAACTGCATGCTATCCATATCATTACATCTTACCTCTGTAGGTGTATTATATTTAGCAAAGGAATTCTATTTTCTTCACAGTGGTTTTATATATTTATTACGCATACTATATTTATTTATGTACCAATATAGCAGACTTAGACGTAGGTAGCTATCTGTATAGCGTAAGAACGTCTAGATCTGTGGAAAATGCTGATAGTATTAAAAAGAGTTGAATCTGCAAAAGTTGAGAACCTTAGGTTAGCAAAGTTAGGGAATACGGACGTGTAGTTGTATGTAGTACTGATAGACACATACAGGCAGCCAAAAGCAATGCAAAGCAACGTACCTAAGTAAGCAGAGTAGTAGGTAGTCTTACTACATACATACTACTGGAGCAGACTAGACTTAGACTTTGCACACTTTTGTAGAGTAAGAGAGTCGAGTGGTGGAGTATGTAGAGTAAGTAGAGTAAAGTAAAGGATGGGAAAGCAGGCAGGCATGCAGGCAAAGGAAAACAGAGTTAGTACTGTAAGTAGTAGAGAGAGAAGGCAAAGGAAGCAAGCCACAATAGACAATCCCCAGAAAAGCATGTGCCATGTGCATGAGCAATGCCCGAGTCTCGTGACTCGTCCCGAGTTTCGATTGCATCAGTAAGATCAATTCTTTCGTCTGTTACAGCGTACCACACTTACGTAGTTAGTAGTTAATAATAGGACCCCAGTAGCACACTTGCCGAAACATATATGACTTCACTTTCGTGTGTATACATATATTTAGCTATAGTATGCTACTTAAACCTAAAACTAAACTTAAACTTAAAGCTACTTACTTACTTAACTACAAGGCTACTGCTAATATTAAACTATGTATGTATGCATGTGTATATGCAAAAACACAGAGTTAAACTAAGCTAATCTTCATTCCTTAGCTTTTCCATGTATGCATTGTGCATTGCATATCTTATTAGATTTCACAAACTGTGGACGGATGTACATTACATATACATTACTTTGCATTGCATACCTACCCAGTGAGTGTATTTGTATTTTCACTCTTTCTTGAAATAATACCAGTTAATTTCACAAACCTAAATACGTTTCTTTTTGGTATTTGATATATAATAACATTTCCACAGTACCTAAGTATCTAAGATTACATTTCTTTACTTCAATAGTTATATAAGAAAGGATATATGTCAAAGGCACATCTTGCTTCGGGGTAAGTTATACTCTTTTTCATTTGGTCGCGTGACCCCGTGGGTTGTTTGAGTGTACCTTTTGTGGATTCACTGTACTAAAGAAGATTTGCGTATTTTGATTACATAAATAGTACAATAATTTGTGAACATTTAGAAACTGGGAGGAAATTTCCAAATAATTACCCTCCCCCGTATTTCCAAAATGCGTCACTTATCAGAGAAACGGTAAATAGGAAAGCTGCTGCTGGCGACAACTTTAGGAACAACGAAAAAGGTACACTAAAATAACAAACGTGAACAAAAGTAGAACTTACCCTTCAGGGAAAGTAAAAACGTAACAAAAGTATGCGTTTGTGTGTCATTTTCTTTGCTTTCTATTTATCTTTCGATTTAATTCTAAAGTGTTCCCATTGAGATTTATGCTATTAATCGTTTTGTGGCTTAGCTAAGTCTTTATAATATTTTTCTTTTGCGTTGCTTTTTGAAAAAGTAGCTACATATTTAAATGAAATAAGATACATTTTGCACATAAAAATGAATTAACTAGCTTACTTTTTACTGTAAAACACTCTATCCTATTTATAGAACCACGGTAGTTTGTGCCGTTGACACAGCACATTGTAAACAGTGGCACTATTACAGTATATATTATATAATTTCTTCGAATTCGTGTACCTACTTACATATTTACACGTTGAGAAAATTGTTTGCATCTGTATGCAAATAGTGGTGAGCTAAGTAACTTACGATTATAACCGTGGCCTTAGCTTTAGTGACTACTAACTAACGTTAGTTAACAAATTAACTAACAATAAGTATGTTATGCAAATGCAGTGGAATGAGTATTTATCTTGTAAATATGTGAGAGCATGTGATTTATGTTAGTGCTCCAAACTAGTATAATACCATGTCCTACGCTATTTCCAGAATACGTAAATATGTGCCGTATGCATTGCATCAGCAAGTAAACTATACTATTAAGTTAGGGCCTAGACTTAGTGGAACTGGGAAGTATTTAAGTTGAAAACATGACTTTTAACCTTAAGATTGTGCACTGAGTTTTGGCAAAATGACTGAATTCGTTCATTCATTAAGTTGTTATTGTAGTAAAAGTAAAGTTGTTCTTGTTATAAAAGCGGTGGACTGGCCTGGCATTGTGTCTGAGGCTTAATAGCTGTGTAGTGGTAGTCGGTAGTGGTGTAATAAGAGTAGAATGGTTTAATGTGCTGTAATGTGTCTCATTCACCTCGTCTAGTCTTTATGGAAGAGGGTGAGAAATTTATGGCTGCTTCCCCTGTAAATTGAACGCGTCTTAATGAGATTATATCACTTTAGATTACTTAGTTATAGCTAACTTGCGTTTTACTTTACAATTATTGCTAATGCGTTAGCTATAGTATACTGGGTGGCTTTCGCCTGCATTTCTCACGTGATTTTTGTTGTAACTTAGGTATTATGTATGTAAAAGGTTGGGTAGGTATCTTAAGAACTGTTGTATGATATGGTCTAGGTATTTTATAACTTAATCATAGTTTATGTAGGTGGATTGGATAGTATGTAGGTACTTATATACGGATTTCCTTCTTTTGGATGTGGATGTGGAGTGGAGTACCCCTGAAGTAAGTCTGGAGATAGAATAAGTCCTTATATTATAAGTGCACATGCAGAAGTACGATATCATAAGAAATTCCTATATTTGTAGTATATAGGTAGTCACTACCTTCATCGTTCAGTTTACTATTACTTACTAGAAGTAGCTGGTTTTGCTTGGCTTTATCGATTGCACGTGCAGTTTAAATTTGCCAAGGGTTATCCTTATCCTTTCATTCCAGGCAAACTACATACATTCATACTATAGGTAGTAAATACATAGGAAAGTCGAGAAATACTAAGGCTACATAGTATTTATGTATGTACCTGCTACCTATGATCATAGCTACTAGCTTTAACCGGTTACAAAACTTCCAACACAAATTATATTAAAGAAGCATCGGATTTCTGGGAGTTACATAGCGTGGAGGGAAATACAGGAGCACCCGTCCCGTCCCAGGACTAAATGTCAAGGAACCGGGCTCTATGGACTCCAAAAGTCAGATTTACAAATAGATACACTTCTTACTCCTGAAAGATGCTCCATTGAGTTTTAATATTCCATTCTGTTTACATTACGGATATAATAAACTGATGATATCAAACTATTCCCTACATTTATCAACTCCTATCTGTAAATCTTTATTTCTATGATCAAATTCATATAAAGGCTTATCCAATATAAAATACGTACATCCTTATAAACAAAAAGATGCAGGATTTTTTCAAATACTTATAAGAAACATACTTTTTGCACATGCACATTAATACAGTCATGCAGTGAGACAGATTAGTTACTTAACTATACCTATAGGTAATCTTATTAATTAATAATTATTAATTATAGAAGATTAATACATCTTAGATATAGACACCTAGAGATAGGTAATTTAATTATCTGTAAAGTTTGGAAGTAAAGTTCCAATTTAAAGTGAATATTTATATCATCCTCATCTCAATAAGCACATCAAAAGGGTGAGGAGACATTGTAATCCCCAGGCGAGGCTCCGTGGTAGGAATGGGCTGTCCAGGAACGCGTTTAAATGACATCTGCTGCAGCAAGGAAGCGAGGAATAAAAAGATCGTGCTCATAGCTAAAGTATCTCCGATGCAGAATCTCTTCCCTAATAAATCAATAAATTATAAATGTATTAGATGAATGATGCCACCAGAACTGTCATGCTGTAATAACCAAAGTTTTTCTTTGTGCTCTTCTCTCTTCCACTCTCAAGAGTAGAAATACTATAGTAAATGGTAGTGGAAGGAAAATATGATAAAGTTAATATAAAAGAATCTTTTCACCATGACCAAACACAAACATTCTCTCGAACATTCCATTATTCAACGACCCATTTTCCATTATGAATCTTTCTGGACGAAAGTTTTCTGGATCACCCCATACGGTTTTATCAGAGCACACGCTATGAAGGTTGGTCATGACATCCATTCCCTGTAAAGCAAGAAAGTGTATTAAATCAGGAGCTATAATGTATACAATGTATCAGGATTGAGTTAATATAATTTAAACGCTAAACTCAACTTTCCTTTTCCTACTTTTCTCATACATATTTAGACTTAGGGGCGGAAAACGAGGAAAAGTGAGTTGAAGAAACATAGCCAATTAATTTGGCTTTTTGAATTTTAATTAGCAAACGATAATGAGTTGGTAGTCGAAAGTTATTGACGTATCCAGCCTTCCACTGAATAGCATCTGAAGGACAATACAGAAGGTACTATTTACATTTAAATATGCTATGTGTGTATACCAGGGTTTGATAATTATTTTCCAATCGTTTTGAAATACAAATGAATTACAAATTTAGTTTTCAATAGTTAAGAGCAATTAAGTATAACAGTTTTTGCTAACATTCTCGTTATGCTGTATATTTGTGCAAAAGCTGAGAAATTTTGGCGTTTGGTAGTTGTGAGCTAGCAAAATAAGGGCACAGAATTCTGAGCACACTCTACTTACCTCTTTAAAAAGGAACCCTTTATAATAGAAAGATTGAGTAACTTTTCGAGCTGCTGGGATTGGGACTACATTTCCACAACGCATTGCTTCATATACAACAGCTTGTGTATAAACCAAGCTGAAAATAAAGAAAACTGTCAATGTATTTGCTCATTGTACGGTAAATATTATTGACACAAATTGTATTGTTAATCACATATTAATTTGTTAACTACGGGGATATCAGAACTTCGGGCTATTTATGGAAATTGCATTACAATGTATTTATAATCACTTTAATGATCTTTCTAAATCCAAAATTAGGATTATTACAGAATTTACAAGCAAATTGCAATTGTTTCTTAGTACTTTAGCCAAATGTGTTTTAATCTACCTTTCTTTGTGACACAGCGACGGGGAAGTCCCTTTAGGCACAACGCGGTCAATTTCTTCTTGGATATTTTTCTGTATTTCGGGATTCAACATTAGAAACAATATAGCAAAGCTGAGGACTTCGGCAGAAGTTTCGGAGCCGGCTTGAAACAGATCCATAAGAATGATGATTAGTTGATCCTCTATGCGAATAAAAATGTCACATTTCAAATTGCATAGCTGTAATAAGGAAAATTTATATCATATGCACTACACGATTCTCATATTTTTTAAACCTGTAAAAAATGATTCAGGGTCCTGTTTTTCTGCATCCATCTGGTTCAGAA
This sequence comes from Tomocerus mixtus, assembly GCA_034694165.1. Classification (NCBI taxonomy): domain Eukaryota; kingdom Metazoa; phylum Arthropoda; class Collembola; order Entomobryomorpha; family Tomoceridae; genus Tomocerus; species Tomocerus mixtus. Next base: position 17,793 of record JAQFYC010002399.1, read on the forward strand.
AAACTTCTATAAAATTTTTGGGATTGGTTTTCCTCTCTTCCTTATTTTGGTATTCATTTATAGAATCCTGTAATGTATGTAAATATTAAGTAATGATTCAAAATTTCAACTAGCGCATGAATATTGTATATTATAGAGCTATGAATTGACAATGATGATATGCATTATCTTTTACTCGAAGAAAATCTTGGATTGCGTTGATACATCTTATTTGCTCATTTCTCCCCGAAAGTTTTGGGAACCATTCTCTGAGAATCGGGAATGCGATGGTTACACTAGATGCAAGAACTTTTCAACATCTGATCGCTGATATCTATTAGATGATTTAATTTCGGGTCATCGTGATCAAATCTCTTTCCAGTGGCTAAACTCCAGATAATATTCAAAGCAGACATGACAAACAAACAATCTACATTAACAATTCCATTATTATCGCTCATTTTTCTTTTCAGTTGGGCAATAAACGAATCAATTTCTTTAGCAGTAATCAATTCCATGGAAGATGATTTTCCGAAACCGAAATTCCTTAGATTCCTAACTTGCGTAATGTTTTCCAGCAATTCCCATTAGAGAAACTAATGCCGCAGTTTTTGTTAAAATTTCTGTCTTTTATTACGCTTATAGATCCCCGGCCTTCCAACTCGTCTCGGTTCAGGAGTTCGTAAATCATATCAGAGTCCGATACGACAACTATTGAACATTAAGCAATTTATATCCGCTTCACAATAATAACGGTAAACATATGAAACGGAATTTTACGGTATTTATTACATACTTGTGTCGATGCTGCCCATTGTTAGGCTCATTATTTTTCTATACTTTTTGGACAATATATCAAATGCAACTGCTGGATATTTCGAAGCAGCTCCAACTTGTATAATGTTTCCTATAATCGGTAGTATGAAAGGACCTATGGATAAAACAAAAGCATGCATTGAATTTATGGAATAAGGTAAACTATAGTAAAATACTATAGATATGAAAAAAAGTATAAAAATTCAGTGCAATCCGTAATGTGTTATAATAATCGTTCAAAAGTAATTAAAGAATTATTTTATTACCAGGAGGGTACCCTTTCCTTACTGATGATAATCGTAGGTACCAAATTATTCCTATAACTCCCACTAAAAACGCAATGGCAATCATTTTACTAGTTAGTATCTGCTGAAGACTTAACTGAAGTTATGAAACCTAATAAATACTATTATGTATCCAGGAACAGAATAGGATTGTTACGTTGCGATTTGCTCTTAACTTTATTTCAGTTTACTGAGATTGACTATTGCTTTATGCATATAAATAAATTATTGATCAATTCGCTGCAGCACAAATTAATGAACTTAGTAAAAAAGTCGACTCCAGATTCCAAATACTACTTTGTAAACAGAAACCTGCTTCGCTGCTGAACTGATATATATATATACATGTACATGTATGCTTACACATGTGTCCAAATTACATTATCAACAAAATTTAGGCAACAGTAATCTCAATAGCTTATACCAGTTATACAGATATGTAATCATAAGTATTATATAATATAGCAAATGTCATAGAAAGTACAAATAATGTTGTGTTAGTAAGTATATATATAGTTAAGGTACATAACGGTAGGTTGACGAGACGATGAAATGAATAAATGTGACATTTTCATTTACAGATAAGATAAAGGGTAAAATATATTATGCTATAATAAAAAGTACAGTTATGTATTTGTATATAGGAGTACTCCGCAGATTAACAGTTACTCATTCATAATATACTATAGCAGCTTCTATTCATATCAGAGATATATAAAAACATTTCACTTTATGTTTGAAAATTCTGAAAATGTTGCAATGTAAGCTATGAAATTGTAATATTTTATACATTATCCTCAAAATCCAGAAAATTATTTTGGGGCCGCAGGCCGGGAAGAATCCGACGATCACAAACAATTGAGAAGCCTAAACTAAATTCGCGAAACATTGAGTATTGACTTCATTCTCCAAGGTAAATATTACCGGGACCGGTGTGTTCAAATCCAAGCGGTAAACCCTCGTGTGTAGAGTAGAGCTGGAAAAAGTTGTCAAAAAGTCAACAAAAAGTGTGTAGGTACGTGTAAAAATTACTGCCAAAGATTTATCTTTCTGAAATACAGATCATTGGAAAGATTTTATAATATAAAGAAGTCATGGTCATTTCTATATAAGGTAAGAATAAAGTAGTTACAATCAAAACTTTTATTCAAGCTCATTTCATTAGATGTTAGATCATTTATTTATCATAGTCCAGTTATAATAGTCTCCAGTGAGTCCAGTCCATAATTAAATTATTATGTATAAATACAAAATAATGTTGAATGCGTATGTGTAATGTGTAATTGTGTATGTCCTCCGGACCGTGTCAAATGGACACTGTAAATAGTAACATGTATGTGTCCAAAGTTATTTTTTTAGTGATATGATTTATTTAAACTTCCAGAATCTACATCCAACATCCAAAGTTTCAACACTTTCAATCAAGACTATGGATTTTGACTCCAACAGCAAGACACCACCAAGTTCCCCAATTTTGGGATATAGTGGATCAAAGTACGATGATTCGTGTACAGGTAATATATGCAAAAATTATGAATCAACATTAATAAATATATATTCGTTTATTCATTATTACCATCATCATGTTGATGGCTAGATAAGTTATTATCGTAATACACTTCTACTCAACTATTACTTAACAGTATTGAATATTATTTACACAAGTTTCAGGCGTATTGCGTAACATAACTAATATTGAACATTTAATGTATCTTAATAATACTATATTTTCGTACAAAAAAATAATAAGCATAATATTTTGTCTTTTTCTAGTTTCCGGAATGTTATTCTGCTTTTCCTGCAAAGGACAACTTCGTGTACATGACCATTCTTTTAGTCCAGATAGTTACATCCTACGACGGGAGGTTATATCAGCTATCAAAATTTTGCGAGCGGATAACGACTCCTTTAATTCGAGCAACTTTCTTAGACCTCGTCTCTATAAATTTTTTGGAAGACACTTCGACATGACTGACAGTCTACAATTAAAGAAATTAGTTTGTTTCGTGAGGAAAAATATAGCTACATTAGATTGCCTCAGTGAACCAACTTTCTCATACGGAATATCTCGTACAACTATTGGTAAGGAGAATGGATTCAGTGATAATATTAATGTTGCTTTTATGGTTTGCATATTTCAAGCCTTAATTTATGATTAGCAATAAAATTAATGCAATACTGTTAATTAATTTTTAACTCTTAGACACAGAAGATGAGCCGGATCCGTGGAAGCTGCGAAGTGACGTCTGCCTTTTCTTCAACGATGTAGTTAGTCGAATGATTTATTACAAGGGTAAACTTTTAACAGAATCCGACTTAGAAGATGCATTTGGAGGTTTACGGAAATCTTTAACAAAAATCGAAAATTGGCCCGGTTCCCTAAAAAGTCATTGTGGTTTTCGTGGTGGCAATGATGTAAATTTTATTGCAATTTATGTGTGTAGTTTATACAAGGAAAGAATATCAAAATGTTTTGCGATTAATTGTAAATTGTTTTTTTTTTGTTTACAGTGCCCTTCAGCTGTATATCACCTTTTTCACTTAAATTTAGAGCTTAGATGGTCTCTGCTCATCATTTACGGATTGAAATCTTCAGTTTTAGATAGGATTTTTGATGACCTGATATATCTTGCTTGGTTTAAGTTCAAATATAGTACCGAAGCTGAGCAAAGCCTAATTACCAAACATCCTTATAACTGCTACTGCGTTAAAGAAATGTGGACAATGTTACGATTATTGTTGGATGAAATAAAACCCCGAGAGGTAAGAATTACATTAATACATTTTTGAATTACAATATTACAATTTGATTTTACAATATTATATTTTTATATATTCTTTATGAATATTATACTGTGATAATTTTACAGAAAGACTTTTGGGACACGTTAACGTCATCATTGACAAGGTTTACCGGTAACACCGAAACCGATATTTTCTTCCCAATTTGGCTAATTGTGCATTTAGCCCCCTTAGACGACTACACGCTTGCTGGTGTTTATGCACCAGAGATGCCGTCGAACCAGAATTCTATATTGCCTCCGAATCCAGCCTGTTACACTTCAGTAAATGACGTTCTTAGAGAATGGAGTTCAAAAGGTGGAAAAGTTACAGAAATGATGAAATTAGTAGGACTTCTTTTGCCTTATTGGGGTTTTGACAACGGAGTCATTTCAATTTTTTTTAATCATTGGCTACCCAGGATTGATAAAAACATCGAAGGTAAGGAAACAGTTAGTGACCATGAAAATGCAATACTACTTTAATAACTGTCTGTATTTCTGGTATTAATCACGTTATTTTCTGTAGTTACAAGCTTCGAAGTTTATAAATCAACTGAACGCTGGCTTTCCCTTATAAGGAAAATCTGCTCACCATTCACAAAGGAACACAACCTGGAAGATGTTGACGACAATTTTGCTAAACTGATCGCTTCAGATTCATTTTTGTTCTTTGTTCGCCTTATAGTTGGACACACGCAAATGGGCAATGAACGGAACTGGAGAAAACTAAAGTCCAACATATGTTTAAAACTGAACAATAAAAATGTCAGAAAATTCGGAGAAATTGGCATATTAAGAACTACGACACTCTATCTCTCATTGGCATATGCTAGTTCAGATTCTTTATCCATGGTAAGATATAATATATATACCTAACTAAATATTATATATTGTAAAATATAACTTTTTTACTACTTATTAAATATTATGATGTTAACATTTGTTCTAATTAAATTTAGTGTGAACGAATGGCAGATGCTTTGAAAGAAGCGAAAAATACCCCCGGAAGGCAGAAAACTGTGATCCTTGCATGGACTTCCATGTACGTGCTACTTCTGCAAAAGTCAATTAATATTGCGACAATATCAAAAGATTTTTTGGCAACTATTAACGATTTGATGTCTCAGACGATAACGGACTCAATCAAGAAAGATTTGATAATGATTTATTTGGATTTACTTGAGTGTCTCCCATCGCCAGGAACACCTGCATTTTCTGAAGAAAATTTAGGTCGAGCGACGTTAATTAGTCCTAATCTTACAATGTGGTTAGTTAATTGTGGTGCGAATTATCTAACGAGAACTTTGAGGGTGTTGTCTAAACTAACAGCGTGGATTATATCGTCTCATAATGTGATATCGGAAGAAAAAGATGAGTTAGCATCAGCAATTTTCACCCGAACGGCTAGTTTTCTCTCGCGATCAGCTGAATCAAATCAAAATCGTAATCCGTCAACCGATTTGGAGCCAATGGCTAACCTAGCTGCTGATTTGACAATATTATCCAGAACTAAAGTCATGGGGGAAGATTTCCATAAAATTTTTGATAGTTTTGCAATGTGCGAACGAACAGGTCCTGAATTAAGTCAATTGTATGTTAGTAAACTTTTGGACAATCAAGACTTTGCTGAAAATTCCTATAGTGATGTAAAATGGCTACAGGTGTGGATTAGACTGATTTCTTTGGGATGTTCTGTACCCGATGAACTAAGTGTCAAAGTTTTAGGTTCTATGGTACGTGTTCCAGATAATTCCCAATTGCTTCTTATGTTTTGCGCACAGGAAGATAATTACAATAGAAATGAGATACAGATTATTCTAAATCCGTTGGTTCTTTTGGTTAAAAGTGCTGTTGGAGGAAATATTATTAAAGATCCGATAGTTTTAATGTCTATTGTGAAAGCATGTACCACTTTAACGAAACATTTAAAGTTCGAAAATATTTACATGCGGGGTGTTCAAACAAGTTTTCTGCACGAAGTTCTTGCCTACCTTTTTCCTCCGTTACAGTCGCCTTACCCATGGGACAGAAAGGATAGACTCCCGGTTATAAATGCAACTAGAGACTATATGCCTGATGTGAGTACTGAATTTTTTCCATAACTAAACTAATTAAATCAACCTGTTTTGAGTGTTTGCTAATTTAATCAACACAAATAAAACTGATTAAATATTTACAGTTTTGCATCACCATAATGAATCAAGCACAGTTCCTTCAGGACTCGTATTTAAAAAGGAAAGTTCGTGATATTGTAAACTTTGCATTCTTTGGATTCAGCGATAGATCTGATGCCACACATCCTGGACTGGTAAAAAATGAATACATAATAATTATGTTAAAGTATGCATGTAACTATGTACAAGAAACTTATTTTGAGTAATGCACTTTGCAAGTAACTTTGATATTACCTTTTTTCATTTGCAGAAAATAATGGAACATGCTTGCGAGGTAAATTCAGCGTTCATTTTCGAGGACATCATTCCATCTTTTAGAGCTACGATTTTCACGGACAAGGTGGACATCAAATCCCAGCTCACTGAGCGTTTCCTGAAAACCCTAACAACTTGCGGACTTAATAAACTTTGGGCTGTATTATTGCATTCACTGCCAATAGTTATTTCACTATTTATTACTCAAAACACCGATAGTGGTAATCAATGTACCAACATTATAAAACGCGTCTGCAGTATGAAGAAAGAATCTGTCCAATCTCACGTTTGTTCTTCTTTTGAAAGCGAAATGGAAACTAATTTTTCTTTCAAAAGTAAACGGTTCTACGATTTGTTTGACAATATATGCAGAGCTAGGCCCGTAAAAGATGGTTTACCTCAGTTTTTGAAAGAGAAACTAATTCCATTATTGGAAAGTCAAGTGGAACTTTGTGAAATGAAACGGGGAATCGGGCGTGATAATTCGTTAAGGTAAATCTCCGTATTTTGATTTTTTTATTATGAGACAAATCAAATCAAGTTTATCTTATACTATTATACTATAAATTAACAGATATAAATATATTTGCAAATTTGATTTCACAGGCAACCTATGGAAAGATTCAAGCGGGATGTTGCGGGTCTTATGCAGAAACATAGTTAATGTAGATGTTTTTTTATATTCTTTATTGAGAACGCTGTAAGATGAATGTATTGTCGTATTCAATGTAAGCAGTGAATAGGACGGAAGACTGAATCATTATTTGAGACTAAAAATTTAGTCTAGTGACTAAATCCACTGATAATTGTTGCAATTGAGAGGGTGGAGTCTGTCTTAGTCTTTTAAATACTCTACAACTAAAATGCACTTAACGTAATTAGTTTTAAAGTAATTATCAGTGTAAATATTTTTAACGCAGAACAGGACAAATGTTTTAAATCCGTTGTTATTTATTCATAAACAGTAAACGTTCATTCAACAATAAAATTGAAAAATCACATATATTCAAAATCCTTCTTCTCTTGGTACAAAAATTATTAGCCATTTTGCCTTAATGTTATTTAGTATAGTATGATTCATGATGTGCATTAGTAGTAGCAGTAGTGTTACATTCTTTTAGAGTTTGTTGCTTTCAAAAAGTGTTAAAGCCAAAAATAAGGGTATGTAAGTACCAACCTATTTAATTTCAATGTAATTTGTAGATTTCTAATTAAAATTAACGTGAAACTCCATTATATGAATATTTTGGAGGTTCTGCCTTTGCTTTTATATGATCAAAAGTCTGCCATTCTTCGAATACTAATTTGGCTGGAAAAATATCGAAGGTGTCTGCAGATATTACTTCATTTGTACTCTGGCTTCTGTAATTCTGTCTCTGAGGTCCTTGCACAGGTTGAAATTGTGTAGGTCTTGGGTTAGGCTGAGGTTGCGGTGAAGTTTGCTGAAATGATGGCTTAAATTGTTGAGGTTGCTGAAACGATGGTTTGACTTGAGGAGAAGGTCGAAATGGTTGTTGATGGCCTCCTTGGGGTGTAGGGGGTTGTCTTGAAGTAAACTGAGGTGGCTGGGCATATGTTGGGCGGGGTTGCGAAGGTTGGTGATAAGCCTGTCTTTGTGGTTGAACGGAAGGAACAAATCTCGCTTGGGAAGGTCGTTGGTAATTTGTCGACGGCGCTTGTGGGGTTTGTTGATATGTAGCTTGAGGTTGGTATCCCCCTTGTGGTGGTTGGGAAGGTTGCTGGTATCCCCCTTGTGGTGGTTGGGAAGGTTGCTGGTATCCCCCTTGTGGTGGTTGGGAAGGTTGCTGGTATCCCCCTTGTGGTGGTTGGGAAGGTTGCTGGTATCCCCC
>JAQFYC010002400.1:0-25923 GCA_034694165.1 Tomocerus mixtus
ATTGTAACATTTGGGTCGTCCCTATTTAATTTATTAAATTGAAATGTTTTCATAGAAGAATTATTGCAACATGTAAAGAACTTTAATTTTAAATTATGAAATTAAAATCAAAATACAAATCAACGATTCACCAGAACAATACCAAAAACGCATTTAAGGTCTAATATCTCACCCTGGAAATTGAACCAGATTTATTTTGATTTCCATTCCATTTCGGCTACATGCGAGGGTGACTCCATTTTCTTTCCTCCTAGTTCCTTGAAGGATGCTATTGAATTGTGACTGATACAAATATACTTCCTTGGTCTCCGGAGAATAGTCATACCCTTTATGACAAGACAATTCATGAGATAATATTTTTATTGTAATAATATTTAGTAATGTTGGTATATACTTCAGCATTCACAAATAAAAGTGTTGATTGATTTACCAATTCCTTTTAACATAAGGTACTCTCCATCTTCACGACAATAAACAGAGCTCATACTATCATAACTGTTAAATCTAAAATATTTGGTGTGGAGAGTGAAACCTTTTAATGGATTATAAAACAACCTCTCATTGTCAATGGTGAGGAAGCCCTGAAATGAAAAGCAAAACAATACCATTTATATTAGCGATAAGTTTTCATATTGTTTGGAATAACTTTAGTAATTTAAGTTCAGAAACAAATTACATCGTTGTATTTCAGAGCTGGCAGGTCTTCGTCGGTTTCGTTGTCAAAGTTGAGAAAGGGAATTGTCACAAAATCCTGAGAAGTGTCAACAGGAGCTTTGCCGTGCAAGTTGTATGTTCTACAATATGTAAATGCTCCTAAACATAATAGTATGCGTGATATAATATTATTGAAATTTTTAAAAGTACTGCTTGGCTTATTAGTACAGTGTAACAGAAAATACCAAAACTATTGTACTACAGTTTGCAAAGGTGTTTTTTACATGAAAGTATTGATAAAGGCTTGTGTACCTTATCAATGATATTAATGATATATTAAAAAGAATTTTAGAATTCTAGGTATATCTGTGAAACAATTTTGTCACTGTAAATATTAAAAAAATTATAGATAACTTTAAGTAAATTGTCTACCTGTGCGATCAACACCTTTGTTGTACTTTTCCTTAGCAAATAACTCGAAAAATATATTTAGCTTTGCATTTGGGAATTCTGTGGAATAAACTGTGTATTCGACAACCTCTCCTTTGAGGAACCAAAAATCTGGATCATTTGGAAACATCACATGAAGTTTATATTTGTATTTATTAGTATCCCAATAATTTGCAAAGGAACGCTCATTTCGGATATCAGTGTATTCAACTTTTGGGCTGCGGTCCTTGAACTGAATATTTTCTATTGCCAATGGACTATCAGACGTGCACACAAAAGATAAATCGAATAGCGATCTCTTGTTTTCTAGCAATCGAATTGAAATAATTGCAGTGTTTTCTACTTTTGTACATTCTGGAAGGGCATTGCTTTCCCAATATAAAAAGCTGACAACACATTCGAAAGTTGGTAGCTCTTCCGAAAAAATAGAACATGAAAATGTGTTGTTGCTCTTTACGGTATCACCACGAATATTTTGAAGCAAACAGTAGACGATCGACAAGATACTTGCAGTATTATAAAACATTTTAAATTTGTATTTCTTAGCGACGACTGAATTAATTTAATAATTTTAATATTTCTTCACAATGTAAAATTAAATGTTATTTTGTGGTGAACAATAATTTGCTTTCGTTTGAAGCGTCGACTTTGAAAATGTTATAAATGCATTTTGCCTATATACAAAGCACATAAGCACAATGTAATGAAGATGTACATTTTCTATGAACACTTGTTTGCGTAGACAAATGTATTTATCTAGAGCGAAGTTTTATAAATATATGACTGTTCAATTTATTCACCTTTATTGGCATGATACACCACATTCTTCCATAAATTGGACTATTTGGAATTAACTATAATCCATTTTTTACCAGAAACAGTGTTTTATCTATTTTGACAAGATAAAATATTTACTATTATATAAATATATTAAAATATAATGGTGGACATAATAAATATATTATATTTAGTATATTAGTAAGTTATTAGTTAATCTGCAAAAGATTACAAGAGGTTATTGAGTGGTGCAGCCCGTAAAGCTTAACAGCTTAACTCTGGTTTTATTCCTCACGATACGATATCAATACAAAAGTCATTGTCAAAATTTGAAGTCAATGACTGTGTGTGGTGGACTTGTAAATACGCTATGTACGTTTTAAATATACCTACTAGTTGTTATTACTAGTATGTTTTGCATTTTGCATTATATACAATGGGTTATGTGTTTAATAAAAATTAATTATCCGTGCATATTTATATGCACCTTATAAGGATATTATGTTGACGCGCACTTTAAGCAAAACTAAAATTAGAAGAACTAATATTAAATATGGAAAAAATAATTTGGTATGTACTAATTTATTTGCAAAAATATAATTTTTCACTTTTTTCCCAATGTTTCCCAATATCCTAAATCCTGTTTGATGTCTCTGGATAATGGATTTTCAGTGGTGCAATTTTGCAACAGCAAATTCGTAATCTTGACGTTTTCGATATTAAACAGAACATTACTCCGTCACTTAAGATACTTGCCCAAAGGGTCCCCCAATTTTTTTAAAATCTGTAAATGTTAAATTTTTAGCAAACAAGGTCGTTTTGTTTACTGCTAAATGTAGCACACGACAATATTTCATATAATCGATAAATATGAAAGAACTTTAGTTATAACATGTATGTACGTATGTTAATGATGAAAATGATTATGCATAATTTGTACTTCAACTGTAGTAATATGTTCTAGTAATAATAATATGTGTGTTTGCTGAAAAGTAAAATCTCAACAGGTGTATTTTCTTTAAGTCATAAGTTTTATATTCTTCAAGTTTATTCCTTATTGGCCTTAAGGATTCTAAAGCAATTATTAAAAGATGCTTTTAATTACAGAAGCACATATACATAAAATGCAGACTTACTGGATATTTTGGAAAGAAATTGCTTTTGATGTCTTTTTTGATACAATTTGTTCTTATTTTACAAATAATCAAAATGTTATTTCTAAGTTCTCTTCTGAGTGTAACTTCATTTATGTACTACATATGTTCCCTCGAATTTCCAATATTCCGGCGTACTTGAAACTGGTTTTGTATTTGAATTTGCCCAACTGCTATGCTCATTTTGCTCTGCATCATGAATCTAAAATGTATTAAAATCAGATATGTGTAAATCGCCATCGTAGTTTCTATTATTTCTATTAACCTGCAGGGATACGTAATACTTAAACTCATAATACAATAATGTGTCCTGCATAAGTGTTGCCAGTGCACCAACAGGCACCAGGAAAGCCTGGTAAAAATCAGTATGACAATGATCATAGCCCAAAAATTGAAAGAAGTAATTACACTTATTGTACAGTACCGGTATTACATACTGGTAGATTGAACCTGATTACAACAATGTAAAAAATATTGTAACCTACTTCTTTTTCCAATGGAAGGATAGTATTAAAATTTTCAATTTCAAAAGAAGACTGCAGCAAAGAAAATAAAGGGCGAGCCCCTGGATCAGATTCCCAACATTTACACATCAGGTCATACCTGTTTGAATGGGAACATAAGACAAGTAAAAAACATTTACAACAAGTATTCCCATATTGTGGAGTTTCCACCATATTTCACTGTACAGTAATTTTATGGGTTAAAGGGTCAAAATGTATAAAAGATAAATAAAACCGCTAATACATTTGCTTAGGAGCATATTTAGGCTCCTTATTTCTCAGTGTGCCCTTTTCCAGTTGTTCAATAAATTCAGCAGTCAGTTGGATACCAGGATAAGGCGAGTCCCCTAGTGAAAATATTTCCCACAAAGTAATTCCGTAAGACCAGACATCGGATTTTGTGGTAAAAATTTTCTCCCTAAAGCATTCAGGGGCTAACCATTTCCAGGGCAAAGGTTCCTTGCCCGTTTTGATATATTCTGTGTAGTTGTACATTCGTCTACTTAATCCAAAATCGGTGACTTTAGCGTTTAGTTCCGCTGTTAATAATACATTTCGACTTGCCAAGTCAGCGTGAACGACCTGTAAATTAAGGACAAGTCAAAATTAAATCAAAAACAGTAACATTTCCTGAAATGTTACTTATTTTGATTTGTGCAATTGAATGGCCATGTTTATCACTTGAATAAAGCTGAACTATAACTATAACTATTAAGTTTAATTAGGATGCTCGGGACATTCATTTACATATACTGTATTTAACTCACATATTTTGAAGCCAGATACTCCATTCCACTAGCAATTTGTTTACACCATTTTAGCAAATTTTGCAGTGAGTGTATGGAAACATTTTGAGAAATATCACTCCCGTCTCCATTTTTCCTATTTCATAAAACGGAAAAAGTTTAAGGGTTTCTTGTTAACATTATACCCAACTAGAATCTAACCCTAGCTCAACTATTTAATTGTAATACCTTTTCGTATTACAAAAATTTCAATACAGCAGTGCATACCGTTTATGCGTTCCAATATTATTATACAGAAATGGGCATTTTAGAAAGAGATGTTTGTAAGTCTTTAAATAAGATTCCAGAGAACCAAGTCCGCAAAATTCTACTGCTGCATACAAAATTCCTACATTAAATAGTTAACGATTAGTACTTTGCATACAATAAATTTCCGGAGAGTAAAATTATACCGTAATTATTAATTGGTATCTCAGTAAGATTAGTAATTAAATAGATATTGGCAAGTATGCTGTTAGAGTGAAATATTTCCTCAGTATGTTATGCATTTACCTTTTTCTAGATCCTTTTTGTAAGCCCCAAGAAGTGTTACCAAATTATCATGTGGGCCGACATACATAAGAATTTTTATTTCAGATGCTAAAGCTTTTAAGTGCTGTAATGAGGCATCTGATTTTAACGTCTTAAAAGCTGCAGGGCCATCCAAGCCGTTAATTTTACCCTGGTACACTTCCCCAAATTCTCCTTTTCCCAAAAGGGTTTCCCAATCTAAAGTAAAATGCTAGCGTTAGAAATTGTTATTTTTTGCCACACTTTATTTTGCATCAGCTTACCAATTTCGAAACACTGTTTTTCTAGCTCGTATTTTTTGTTAAACGGAAGACTTGTTGGGTCGGAATGGCTGTCTTTGTCTTGTTGATTGTCTTTTGGCTGCACACCTTCAAGCATGTGAATGATCTCTCTCATTTCTTGATATTTTTTGCGCTGTGTACATGTCATAAATATTTTAATATGTAAACCAGCTGCCAAAAGTAAAATGAATGGTTAGAATATATAATTAATGGAATAAAAATGTTGAAAAATATATTCAAACATTTTGAATTCTGTAATAACGAATAGCAACACTGGAGACAATTATGATTATTGCTATCAAGGCTCCTATTCCATAGTAGGCGTATACAATATTGTTGTCCCCATAGCTCTCGTCCTGCTTTACTTCGAATTCTGAAAATTCATGCAGATAAAAGTTTAGAAATGGAGTATACATATGTTTTTTAGCAGATAAAATTTTCAAATGCATTAATTGTTTTCAAATTTAAGCTTGCTGTCAACAATGAAGTCTTTAGAGGCATTTCCAGCAACATTGACAGCTCGGCAAGTGTACAATCCCAGGAATGTTTCGTTGTACCCTGGAAATATTAGGATTTTGCCTTCCAAAATTCTTAACGGCTCGGAAATTTCCTGTAACCAGTAACAGTAAAAATTATTGAGAAATGATCTTGTCGTCTGTTGAATAATTTTGTTTGAAATTGTGAATTAACATTTATTTCTGTGATTTTTGCTACATATATGTAGTAGCTGCGATGCACATAGCTAACTATACCGTTAGTACCTATTGCTGTACGAATGACTGTGTACAAGGATCTATTACCTCACTGAACCTCTCCCATACAATGTTAGGTTGTGGAATGCCACTGGACTGACAGGTCATACTTTGGTCGTCCGAATTGTCAACCAAGAAAATAACTGGTTCATTTGATGTTATTACTGGCGGTGTTGCTTCTACAATATAAATTATAATAATAGTATTCATGTACATTTCTTTCTAAGCAATTAACTATCAATTTATTTTAGTCTCAATGCCGGTGCCATGACCCAATAATTAGTAAACGCTGCAGCAACCTATTATTATTACTTTATTTACTCAATAGGTCAAAAGTCAGAGTAGGAAATATATGACCCAAACATGCCCTTTGTATTTGTATGCGGTATAACTGCTATATCGTTTTTCGTAGTAGGGGTCATTGAATTTGGGCAATACGCATAAAAGAAGTACATACCTTCCACTCTAATATTCATAGAGACGTTTTGCCACTTGTTAGAGTTGAGTAGAGGAGCAGAGCAAATTATTTCGATGACATTTTTATCTTGAAAATTAAAGAGAGCATTGACTTCTGGATTATAACTGTCTCGTGGCTCCATTTCTAAATTCTCGACACATTCTTCAAAAACATAATTAATTAACCTGGAGGTAAAGGTAGCAAACTAATAATACAATGAACAAAAATTTTTACTATAATTTTTCTACTATTTCCAATACTTAGTTGATTGTCATAATAAGTACTCCTATCGATTTTACAACCAAAATTAGTCCTAAATATGTGTTCAGTTATAATTATTGTATTTTAATCATGAACGATACTATTACGATTTGCATACCAGACGGAGGTTTCATTACTGTTCCATTTTCATATCTCCAAAACCACTGAATGCCATCTTCATAAAAGAAGGACTGTGCTTCGCATCGTAAATGAAATTTCGCTTTTGTGTAGAAATAGTCCGTACTATTCAAACAACTTATTTTTAGTGTAGCATCCACTGGTGGTTCTTTGTCGTCTTTTTCTACATCTAAAATATGGTGAAAATCCCACAATATAACTTATACAAAGACAAATTGCAAAATTGTATAAATCCTGTTTACATATGCGGCCATCAAATCCTTCGAAATACGTCAGTCGTACATCAAAAACGTTTTTTGTAAAACATTGAACAATTCCCTTCTTGGCAGGCAAAACAGCTTCACATTGTACCATTTGGTAACCTCTGTACCTCAACCCAACACTGCTACATGGAATGGGATTTGTTTGCAATATTTTCAAACATTTATACACCATTTGCATTTCTCTTAAATTAATATCACAGCTACGCAAACAATAAGCTAGGTTCCCATCATGACCGTAATATTCATCCTGAAAAGATTTATTGTATAATTAATTAAGAGAGTTGTGTGTACGCATGATGTATAGTAATGACAATAATAATTTTTAAATGCATTTTAAAAGGCACTACTTGAATAAACATAGTCCGTAAATATACATACATCGATTAGACAGTAGGAAGATACAATTTGACATTGGTAAATGTTGTTGCAAGCCCAATGCCGAATTGTTGTAGAATAAAAGCTTTCTCCCAGGGGCTCGGTGTTTACTCCTTCACAAATGAATGCACCGTGTTCAGGGGAATAGTACAGTGGATATTGTGCTAAACGAATAACAATAATTCAAAAACACCACAAATATATTTCTGCCTTTTGTACGCCAGTGCTTTTGCTTGTGCATAGTACCATCGTATTGAACCAGCCATCTTATTCCAGGGGAGTTCACACATTGAAATTGAAGTTTATTGGACTCGTAGTCTAACCAGCCTGTCGTGTTAAGTCTTTCTTCCTCCGTCAAATAGGGAACTTTTGCTGTAGCGAAATATCTTTTCGGAGATTCTCCCACAGAATAGTTTGAATAAATTATATTTATTGTAACATTTGGGTCGTCCCTGTTGATTTCATGTATTTAATAAGAAGCCAATAAACCTTTTCAAATGTAATTGTGTGAACAAGTGTATTTTGATTTCTAACAATTTTCGCAAAAATGTATACCAAATTAAACCTGATTTCCCAATATTATATGATTTGATAAATTACAAATGATTTTTCTAATAATTTTATCAATGTTTATGATCAAGGGACATATTTGCGATTGTCTATTAATAAGCAATCAAGCGACATGTGGTGATTACTTTAGTCAACGGATTTTAGTAATTACAATATATACTCACCCTGGAAAGCGAAGCAATTCAATATTTTCTTCCGCACCCACTCTGCTACAGGTAAGTGTGATGCCATCCTCTTTTTTCCTTGTCCCCTGTAAGAGGCCGTTGAATTTTGATTGATACAAACTGATTTCCTTGGTCTCCGGAGATTGGTAATAACCTGTAAGACAATTACTGTATTATATTAAAATAATGGTTGTTTTACTGGTCTCCGAACCAGAACTCATATTATTAGTAATCCCGTACTTTAGAACCGAGCCAGATACCGTTAAAACACCATCAACCATGGAATTTTCATCTAAGGTGAGATATTCATATTGTCATCTCTTAAGGTATGATTGGGATTGCAAAATTTTACATAAATATGGATACTCTTTTTGCACAAGTACAAGGCAATCGCTCATTCAATTAAAATAATATATATACAATAGTAGTACATATAATCTTGATTGTGTAAAAATTCCACAGTTTTGATGCCTGTTAAAATTAATTGTCTCATGAAACTATTCTTAGCCAATGAACAAAATGTTTTTTGAATTAGGTCAAACTCAATTGCTTTTAAACAACCTATTTGTGATTATTAACTTCAAACATCTCATTTTTAGCGAACGAGGACTTATGGGAATTATTGAGAATACGGACGTACAATTACATACCAATTCCTTTCAATGTGACGAGGTGGGAGCTATCTCCAGGGCAGTATTTATAAGTCATGATATCATATCTTTCAAATGTAAAATATTTTGTGTTCAACAAGAATCCTACCAATGGGTTATAAAACAAGCTCTCATTGTCAATAGGCAGTGTCTTCTGCAAGAAAGAAAGAAAATAACGAAAAACATTTTAATATGCTTACTTTCAATTTGGAAAAATTATATCAATATCATATTACATCGTTGTATGTCAGATTTGGTACGTAATACGGTTCTTTGGTGTTGTTTTCAAAGTTGACGAAAGGAATTGTCGTAACCTCCTGAGATACATCAATAGGCGCTTTGCCTTGCAAATTATATCTTCGACATATTTTGAATGGACCTGGTTCAAACAACGATAACAGCATTAAATATTAAAGTAGAGAATATGTTAATTGTGCTCTTCATATACAATTAAGCTTCTCCATATGTACAAATTATTTTTATTACACTACATAGTACATGCAATACGATAATAATGGTTGTCCGGAAGTGGAGTGTAAAACGTAATTGCGAGGTATATACCTAGCTAAAACTACCGATATTTTTTACAACGGAATGTTAGTACATTTTCTTATTTCTGAAGTTGAAGAAAATTTCAAACCTCATTATTATAAGTATTATGACATTTGATATGAAACAAATGTAAAAATTTAATATTTTATGTAGTCTGTACCTATAATTTCTTTTGCAAATATCTCGAAAAATATATGCAGCTGTGCATTTGGGTTTTCTGGTGAATAGATTATGTATTCGACGAGTTCTCCTTCCAGTAAAGAGAAATCTGGATCATTTGGAAACTTCACATGAAGTTTATATTTGTAGCGATCAATATCCCAATAATTTGCAAAGGATCGTTCGGATCGGATGTTTGTGTATTCAACTTTTGGTCTTCGATCCTTGAACCGAATATTTTCTAATGCTAAGGGACTATCTGACGTGCACACAAAAGATAAATTGAGAATCGGCAACTTATTTTTCAGCATTCCAACAGATACTGTAATAGTATTTTCCGCCTTTATGCATTCTGGCACAGTATTACTGTCCCAAAATAAAAAGTCAATTACACATTCGAAGGTTGGCAATTCTTTCGGTATAATGGAGCATGAAAATTTGTTTTTATCAAATGTGCTGTGGCAGCTTACAAAAATCAAAAAGTAATGGATAATCAATAAAAATAAAACAGTATTAAAATGCATTGTAAACTAATTTTGTATTGGTAAAGAATGCAGTACAGTACATAATATACGGTACTAATTAATATCTGTATGCCAACTATGCTACGGTGACAAAATGTTTCACTTTTGGTTGATATGATACCTATAAGGTAATTTTATCATTTTTCTTTCGTTTATATACAACACAATAGTATGACGTCATTGTCATTGTTTTGTATATTAATACTATTGTTGGTAGACTAGAGGCGGAAACAAATACTCTTACTATTCCACATAGAGCTCCAAAATAAATATCCAGTTTGCTTGATATAACGACAAGTATTAATGGCTATTACTTATTTATTATAAGTATATATATCATATAAGTATATTAAGTATTACACTTTTGTAAATTTCTGAGAAATTGTCTTCAAATTTTAATCCTTTTCCGGTTATTTTTTCGTTTTTGGAATATTGTAAACACTTTCTGTTAAATTGCTATCGATAAACTGATTTGTCTATTTACTGTCAGTGAGATAAGATATTATAGCATTACGCCCCTTTGACTAATATAATAAACCACTTGGCAATGGGTGGCCGTATGTATATGACATTATGCGAAGTATAAAACCCAAACTGAACCAGTTTTGTTGATGAAAATAGTTTAAATAGTATATTGGATACATTTATTACTATTCCTACAAAATAACACGAAGTGACGAAATCTAACTAAAACCCAAACTATAACACGAAATCTAAAACCCAAACTATAACACGAAGCATTTGGTAGGCATTTATAACTAAATTCCCACAAAATCTCACAGTGACCCATGTATGGGGTAAATTGAGATTCATATCTGAATTCCTTACGTCTACACATTTAAAACGATACCCCATTTGCCATATTATGTTTATATTTAAAGAATAAGTGAGCGTAGCCAGAACTCCATGGGGGTGTGGCCAATTTGGTCCAAAGAACTGGCAAGATTACTTTTGACCTTCTATTTAGAATTCTGAAAACAGAAGTGAAAAAAGTTGACGCGATCAAAAGTTAGAGAGTACACACACACTAACAGACACCAATGACGAAATGATAATGTATCTGGCGATACATAATAAATAAGTTCAATGCTCTGATAAGTCTGTAATAACAAATGTCGCGACAAAATACTACATGTATTCAGACAAATACTGGGTGTAACTCATAGTTATTTTTGCTTTTTCCAAATCTATGGTTTCATTGTGCGTAGTATGGTACGTATATAATTAGTGAAGGAGCCCCGATTGCCAATACTACCCTTCCTCTTATAAATAATCCTCATTTTGGTTTAGCTCAGGGAATGCAATTACATAATATATTATATATCAGAGATCTTTTATGGTTGTTAATCGGTTCATTCAGAGTGCAATAACGTTAAGCCAGGGTATTGCATGAATATAATCACTATAGTGAACTCACTTCCAGAAAATATTTCAGCGCAGTCATAATTACATTTCACAATTAATAAGCTATGGAACTTCCATAATGATATATCATGACTAGAATTAGAATAACTGACTTTCGCCACTAAAAATTATTTTTATTGCATCTCAAACTTTCGTATTGACTATTGACTACTCTGCTTTAACATAGCACAAAAGTTTGAATTCTGAGACCTTGAGAATAAATTATGAAGATTCCTACGCAGGGATACTGTACATTTTCGGACTGTTAATTTTCATTGTCCTCTAATTTCGCTCTAACATTTATTGGTGTGTGGACATTTACAATGAATATATCAAAAATGTAAGATTGGCTAAATTAAAAATACAGATTATTTTTATCAATTTTATTATGGCAATGAATAATTATCAGAACAAATGCTTACTTACAACTCTAAAAGTGTACATATACGATGAATATAAAAATATATATAATATATGGTGCATTAACTTGAGACAAAGAACTGCAATATAAAGTTTGCTACAGCAAGAATAAGTAGAATCAGATGTACAACGGTAAGAAAGTAATTTGTAGTGTGTAGCCTTTGCTGCCATCGGTAAAAAAGACCTAACGGGAGTATGTATACATAAACGACACTGCAAAATGCCCCAACAAAACGAATAATTGTTCCTATTTTGGGCAGCCATATAGCAAAGCAGACGCAAATTGTAAGAATTATTGCGTTACTAGCCAGGGTGTACACAAGTGTTGGCTCCTTTTTAAATATGGCTTGGTATGGTTGAACGCGAAGAATGTATGTATTCAGTGGATACACGGTGAATAGTTGCAAGAAGAGGAAAATTCGTCCAACGAATGACCAAATGTCAACTGACAGGAAGTTGTTGAGAAAATTCTGGAACACAAATTACAAAATATTCAGTTTTAAACAATTAGTAGGTATGAAAAATAAAAAATTCTCCAGCAACAGAAATAAAATTGCTTAAAATTAATTTGATTCTCATTTTCTCAGTAGATAACTGCCTGAGATGCATAATTTGTATACACAGATAATAAATCTACAAAAGGCTTACATCTTCTAAACAGGATTTCTCTAAGGGAAACGACATGTAGAATATCCCACCGAGTATGAAAAAAGTAAGGGCAACCAAAATGTAGGCTATACACAAGTCCCGTCTCTGTAATATTATAATATGGAATATTTTATATTAGTTAATTAGTTTACACATTTTAAATAATATTTTCGTAAAATAAATGTGTACATGATCATATGGGATATAAAAGATGTAGAAAATTACTTACATTGTTTGTTTGTACACGATTATTTTTCATAATAGTCAGAACAGCAGCATGAATAAAAAACGCTAGGGAAAGAGAACCCGACAGAGCAGGCCATTCAGAATTGAAGAGTGGTGAGTAATTGATGCTATGTTTATCTACGCTCAGATGAGTACCAAACTTGATCCATTTGGCCACCACGAACACAAATATGTAGACCACTGAAAATGTTCCTGTAAATAAAAAAAACCGTTGTAGTACTTGGCTAGAAATTAATAATAAATAGGGACAATGCAAGGGCTCATAGTTTGCTAAGCTGGAAAGTCTTGTATTTCTACATACTTATCTAATAGGTAGATACGGAGTAATTATTTTTGTATCTTTTTGGCCCTGGCATTATATTTGGATCTACTAATATAGTACTGCTAAGCTAACGTACATATAATTTGTGTAATTTAATAATATACAAGTATTGTAAAATGTTTATATTTTGAATTAATTACTAATGGATTACCTAAAGAGTTAAATTTTGTGAAAAATGTTGGTGACCGGATGCAAATCAAGGGGCCCATTAATACAGCCAAAAACAACGGAACTGTATTATTTATATGCCAAATGTTTCTGAAGCTTTCGTCACCTGAGTCATCACTACCACTTACTGAAGATGAGTTTTGTGCTGGACAAATTGCTGCACAGGGGAACAAATTAAATTGTCATTTAATCATTTGATCACAGTTTTATAAAATCTCAAAGCACTATGGTACTATAGTGAATAACTGAATGTATAACCAAATATTACCATTCGAGTCGAAATTATTGACTTCATCGTTTACAGCAGTGTGTATAAAGTCGACAAAATTGTACAAAAAGTTACATAACAGAATGTAGTAAACGATTCCCACACCAAGAAGGACAATTACCGAAAATACGACAGACGCTACTTGAGCCCATCTTCCAAGTAGATGATAGCATAAAGATGACAAATCTGTGATGATTGAATCCTCTGAAATTTAAGCATACCTTTTTAATGTTGGCAGTTTCATTTAATATAAAAATAGTAATTACTTTCTTATTATTTGAGAAATTACCATACGCTTCGTAAACTTGAATAAGTCTGTAGGCGGTATAAAAGGAAACGGCAGCAATTGTAGTGAGAAATATTAAAAATGGGATAGTTCCACCTTGTTCTATACCCCATGGTATACTGAGGAACGATGTTCCCATCATTGTGTTCCATAACGCAAATCTATATTAAAACAGATCTTAATAATGTTATACAATTTTTTAAGGGTTCTCCTCATTTTAATAAATGTTCCGCCAAAGCTTGTTTTGAGCCAAAACAATTACTAGACCATTGTAATACATATTATAATTGTCAAGTTGAACGGACCTTTAACAGAGATTTAAAATGTTATATTCACATATAGGCATATATTGTAAAACAACCAAGATACTATTTTATTTAATTGCGAAAGACAGTATAACATGGTAATAAGGATATGGTTCTAAGAGGCCGACCATTTCCTTACCAATTAGTTCTTTCACAAGGAATATAAAAGTTCGCATTGGCCTTATATATATATAAATAGGTGGCGATATAATATTTGTACTAAGTTTGTACCGATAGTAAGTCCTTTGAAAAGGATTTACTTAATTGCAATGTTACTATCATCGTATTAACAAAGATACTAAATATATTTGTTCACTTACATTGTCACAAAGCTACTTTGTTTTCCATCGGACGATTTTGAAAATCCTAATTTTAAGGAGTCTGCGTCTTTTATCTGGAAGTTTAGTAGAAAGAAAAGGAAAATTGCAACACTGAGGGTACGATTAGGAATAACTCGAATTAAAAGATTGGGAATCATGGCCTATATTTATAAGTAGGGAATGTCAAAACAATAGCTATGTATGTAATACGTGTTTATTTGTCTGCTCTGAGTGTTATGAATGAGTTGAACTTTTGTTTATATACAAAATATGCAACCAAAATAGAGATAATGAAGAGATTAGTTCCCCGGACGGAATCAACATAAAACATGTAGGTCGTGTCTATTTACTGACACATGACGTCAAACTGTCAAATAAAACTCTTCAAACAATTTATACAGATATTATGTATAACTGAATTGTTATTACATACTTAATAGATGAATCACAAAAATTAGCATTAATTTTAGCGCACCAATGAAATCCCAGTGCTTGATTTTCGGTTGCCCTTTAGTTGACTTTATTTTGAATTTATTTTGGAATGAGGTGATTCTCAAGTGTAAAATTATCAGGAATTACGAGAATTAATTTGTATATAATACATACAATAAGTACATCTATTTGTACATACATACCTTGCCTCTATTATTTTTTGTAGATTATTTATATTTCTACCAAACATCTATCACCTATTTCTTCACAATGATCATATATACGTATTTAAGTATGTAAATGTGTAATACATATTTATACTTGGCAATATTTATAATAATATTCCAGCTATCTTGTTGTCTACTTGAAATATGTATACAATAACAAACTACTTTACGGCATTTTAAGCAAATGATCCATCATGTAAAGGTAGGTAACCTAAACAAATACTAAAATGTAAGTAATATTATTATTTATAGACAAAGAAGCGTTAAACACCTAATCCAAACCAATCAATTAGAAATTAGTGGTATGGGTGTGTAAATAAATGCATGGTCTGATTTTCTTATGTACAGGGTATTTGAAAAGAAACTTTAGACTTATATTTGATATCTACTATTCACCGTTGTAAATCACAACATTTTATTTATATTATCCAGAGGAATGGTTTTGATTGCTAATGATTCATATGGAGACATTAATTTAACCTTCCCTTGAAATGTAAAGATTATATTTAGATTATTTACAGTAGCCATATTCACAACAATAAAAAAGTTACATTAAATTCCCTGCTTGCGTAAATATTTACAAGAGTAAAATTGCGTTATTGAATGTGCCAATTTTTTAAAATTACAAGTCAAAAATTTATAATACTTCGTTTGTATTTGCTTGGTATTAGGCATTTTGGATATCCCACTGCTGTAAGTGAAGAAAAATGATATCATTTAAAGGTTTTGCAATATAGCGTAACAACGTAAAAGGTACAGTACCCTGTAGGGTAAGCATATAGGAAATGATTTTGGGTCCAATACATTTATTTGTCTTAATGTCACGTACACCACTCAAATTACGTTAATTAATTTGAAATGATTTCAGGGAAAACTGTCATTGAGATTTAATTTTTGATCAAATATAATAAGTACAAGCACCTAAGCACACAATAAGTATCTGGGTGGCGTGTTTCACAGATTTAACTTCTGATACAAATAGTAATTCTCACTAACTTATGTATATAGCATTCTTGAATAGTACGTAGGTCATAAAAAATACAATTGTACGTATAGTATAAGTAGTGTAGATATATGGATTATGAGATATTACAATCTGGAACACTTTCCAAAAATAACATTTTTTACTATTAACGTTAATTGTAATTTCCTGTGTGTTAACTCATGTAGTAAACTCTTACAGCGTGTCACGAAGTAAACTGCAAATAGGAATGCTTTTGCACTAGATAAGAATGCCAATCCTTTAAGTTTCCAATCAGAATTTAGTTGAGATGTGGTACGACTCGTACGTCAGCACAATAACAATAACAAAGTTACCTACACTCAAGTGTTTTATAATTATCAATCATCAACAGTTCTAAGTATAAACAAAAATACATTATGTTTGCAAGCATTCCTATACTAACGATGAAAAGTGTGATAAAGTTCTTCGAATTAACTAATGCTCAAAATGACATCATAGTAATTGTTAATTTTAGTTGGACCACTGAGTTTGACATAGATTATGCATTTTATTTGTGTAAATATGTGTAACAAAGCTTACAATGACTACTTGTAGCAATAAATACACAATTTAACTATGTTGTGACTACAGTAAACCAGGAGTGATTTTTTATGCCGGTGAGGCAGGATTTCTTCCTGCGCATTTCTCTATGTATATTTTCGATTTTGATTGATCATTTACATGATTACAAAATGAGCCATGGTACTCGGGCCTATCCTTACATCCGTAATGTGACCTAAAATCACCTTTTACACTTAGCAACTGAATAGGAATACTATGACTGTAGACCGAACCGACCACGACTAGCCATTAACGCATTTACAAATTCCTAATATAATCACATTGCTGTATTGCTCATCGAGTGATTAATAGATAGCCAAATAAAATTCCTATATAAACTCTGCAAATACCCTAAAATTGAACATTGAACTTTATTGAACTGCACAAATTTCAAGACAGCTAACTTAAAACTTGAAATAATTATCTCCTTTAATATACACGTAACAGCAAGATATTCAGTTACACATATACACATAGTATCTACATTACATTACTTACATACACGCACACTCATCTTTCAAGAAAATGCTGAAACTTTTGAACGTGCAAAATGGAAAAGAAACAATTGATCATCTTAGCCTCGCATCTAAAGCTGTATGTGGACTAAAATTATATTAATACTTTAAATAATTAATATTTCATTATTCATTTTCACTGCTCAAGATAAATTGTTAGAATAGCTTCAGGCATTATTCAAATTTTTCAGTTTGTTCTGCTTTACATTTTTCAATCGGTAAATTTTATAGCAAAGGTTCCAAATTCCAGTTTCAATCGCAGTTCGTAACTACTTTTCTAATCTTGAAAATATCTCTAATGTAATTTTCCCACTTGATATTTAAATATTTAGAAAAGTCGTTGTCCAATGTCTGCTTGCATTGGAAGTGTAATCAGCACCGAAACTGGAGCCAAAAAACTCCGACCAGTCTTGGAAACGGAAAATCACGCAAAAGAATTTATCCAGCAGTTTTATGAGTCCTTGGAGGAGTAAGCACAATTAAATATAATTTTTACATTTTAATGTGTAAATACAGATACGTACTTATGCTATGTAGGTATGATTAAAATTAGTATGAATAGGTATTCGATAATAGACGCAAATTAATTAATTTGTGATCATTTTTATCTAAACTTTTTAGAATGAATTCTGAAAACCATTTAAAAAGGTGGGAAGAAGTCGAATCCCAAATAAAGACCACTGGAACTTATGACTTGACTTTGGAAGAATTGCTATTTGGAGCAAAATTGGCTTGGAGAAATGTTCCCAGATGCATCGGAAGAATTCAGTGGAACAAATTAAAGGTAAGTTGTACCTATTTTGCCTCACAATAATTGGAATTGCAACAGATTTTTTGTATTTTGACTTATACTGCTATAGATCTTTGATATGAGGCACATTTCATCTACAAAGGAGATGTTTGATGCAATTTGCTATCACATGAAATGGGCTACACAAGGCGGAAAAATAAAGTAATTACCTACATTTAGTTACAGAATTTAAATATTTTTTTGTACCTTACAGGTCAATCTAATGTGGTTTCAATTATCAATATTATTTATTTTACCTTGGTTGGTTGCATATAATGTATACTAACAAATTATTAACATCTATTAAAATAATAGGATAGCCATAACGGTGTTCCCAAATAGAAAACCAGGATTTGGGGACTTTAAAATATGGAACGGTCAGATTGTTTCATACGCCGGTTACTCTAATGGAGACGGTACATTCACTGGAGACCCGAGAAATGTTGAGTTTACTGAGGTATTCAAAGGAAAACAGAGTATGTTTAATGAGAAAAAAAATATATAATTAATAATCCAATATATTTTCGTTTAGCTTTGCAGCAAACTTGGCTGGAAAAGTAAGAAAACAAATTTTGACATTCTACCATTACTGTTGTCTGCAAATGGCGAGGATCCAGTAATGTACGAAGTCCCTGAAGAATGTGCACTTCGTATACCAATTACGCATCCTAAGTAATTCCCCTCATTTACTTGCATGAACACTAACATTAAGGAATCACATTTTGATTTTTTGTAAATTGTTGCCTACAGATATCCAAAACTGGACGATCTTAAACTAGAGTGGTATGCCAGTCCTGCTATTTCTAGTATGATGTTTGACTGTGGTGGTGTTGAGTTTCCGGCTGCTCCTTTCAACGGTTGGTACATTGGTACAGAAATTGGCTGTAGGAACTTTGCAGACACGTACAGATACAATTTACTAGAGGTAATTTTGCAAATTATATACATAAAACAATAATTTACTATTTTTAAAATAATTTAATATAATCCACTGAGTAAATTGCATTAATTGATACAATTTACTAAAACTTAATTTACGACAATATCCATCCAATTGTCTAAATCTCCACATTAGGTGATTGCACAAAAAATTGGCTTGGACACAAAAAATCCTACTACTTTGTGGAAGGATCAAGCTCTGGTGGAAATCAACTTTGCAGTTCTGAACAGTTTTCAGGTTAGTATTTTAGAATATGAAATTCTCAAAGGGCAGAGAGACCAAATTTATTATTTAGAATAATAATTTTAAAAGTAGAGCTATTTAATTCTATGAAAAGTTGCCCTGTTTTAAAGAGACTTTCAGTTTTATTAGATACAACAATTTTAATACATTAATATTATTATGATAATGTACAAAATTTTAATTGGCATTTAAAAAATGTTTAATAGAAACATGGTGTTACAATAATGGACCATCACACTGCCACGGAGACATTTATGCGTCATTTCGAAACCGAAAATAAAGTGCGTGGAGGTTGCCCAGCAGATTGGGTATGGCTTGTTCCTCCAATGTCTGGATCCCTTACTCCAGTTTTTCATCAGGAAATGGCAATGTATTTTCTAAGGCCATGTTACGAATATCAAGAACCAGCTTGGAGAACGCACCGCTGGACAAACACAAAATATAGGGCTATTTTTGGGGCGAATGTTCAATCCGACAAAATACAATCCATGAGAAAAATTACTTTCAAGATTGTTAGCCTTTTGGTTCAGACTGCGGTGAAACTTTTCCGCAAACAATTGTTGAAAAGAGTCGGCGTTACCATATTGTATGCTACCGAGACGGGAAAATCTGCAGCTTTTGCAAATTCAGTTCATGAAATGTTTTCGTTGTTGTTCAATCCTCAAGTAAAAAATCTATTTTCATTATCAATACTATAAATGTTAATGTAAACTTTTTATGTGGTAGTATATGTATTTTGTCTTTTATTTGTAGATTTTCGCAATGGATAGGTACAACTTTGATCAAATTGGCAACGAAAAATTTGTAATAGTAGTGGCGTCCACTTTTGGCAACGGTGATGCACCTGAAAATGGAGAGGTATGTGTGAGTCTTTGACCAAAAACCATATTAGATACAATATACCAAGAGAGTCAGCACTTTTGAATGACTTTTTACCAGGCCTCAAAAAAAGTTGGCAACCCGGCATCTAGGATTCTTAAAAATCTGGAATGGGGGTGGGGCTACGCTTGGAAATTGAAAAACTTTTAGACTTTCTCCATTTAACCAAATGGAGAAAGTGGAGAAAATAGAAAGTAGGGGGCGGGGTTTTTGGTGAAAGTCTGCTTTCAGGATTCTTAGAAGAAATTTTTTTTTGAGGCCTGCTTTTTACGTTAAGATTCTCATAGTAGGTTAAATAAAATGAGAAATAATTAACACATGTTTGTATTAGACTTTCCTTCAAAATCTCCAAAAAATGAAGACCCTACAACGGAAATCCAATATAAATGGATCATACAGAAGAAGGTATGTTAATTAATTGTTTTATACATATATACGAAAGAGTACTCAACTACAATGCATTTATTTCAATAATTTTTATAGCTCGGTATTCGACTCGACGCTTAACGAAATTGTACCCTTGGATAAGTCAATGTGTAATAGCGATTCTGGATTGAGTTTAGGGTCCGATGCTGGCCTAATATCCGACGAAAATAATACAGATATCCTGACTTTGAAGCACGTAACGTAAGTTGGATATTATATAATTTCATACTGTTATTGCACGCCAGACAGGAACACCGTGTTAAAAAAACATTTTAAAAATAATAATTTTGGTACCTCTATAAGTTAGTTGAGAGTTATCACTATGAGTGAACCTTCGTTTACTTTTAATGTACAATTTAATTCCTGAGGATAAAATAAATTAATGGTTATTTTCTCCGTATAGGTTTTCCGTATTTGCACTTGGATCTTCAGCGTATCCAAACTATTGTGCATTTGGCTCCAACGTAGATAAATTGCTTGGAGAAGTAGGTGCAGAAAGGCTCATCAATGTTACTTGCGGAGATGAGTTGGATGGACAAGAGGAATGCTTTCAGACCTGGAGTGTGGATATTTTAATAGTACAAATAATTATATCTAAAAAAATACATAGAATCATGTAGAATTATATCTAAAGGATTTGGGGGTAATGAATATTTTTGTCCATTCAGGAAGCTTGCCAAAAGTTTGATGTGGACTATGACTGTTTGTTAATGAATGGTGTACAAAAATCACTGACAACTAGGAAAAGCTCCAAGAAAATGTACAGGAAAATTGCAGCGACTAAAGTGAAGGCGACAAATGGTATACACACATACCGTATTATATACTCTATACTGCCTATCAAACAAAATTAATAATAATCTCTCAAACTTAAAAATTATTTGCAAATTGTTTACAGAGTTGTCAAGATTGCACCGTCATGAAGTAAATGATTGCAAAATTGTCGAAAAAAGGGAACTTTTTGAAAACACAGAAAAGTATGCTACAATAACGTATTCAATTAATTATATATTAAGTTTTAAGTCATACATTACCTATATGCATAATTGTTTTTTTAGCTACGCTTCTATGCGAGTTGTTCTAAAAATTCCAAGTGGCCACAGTGCAATGGATTATCAAGCAGGAGATCATATCGGAATATTTCCCAAAAATCGAGAGGCAGAGTGGACGTACATTTACGACAGATTGATCAACACACCGAAACTAAACGAAGCATTCGCCGTAGAATTTAATTGTGAGGGCGAATGGGAAATGTATGAGAAACTGCCAAAATGTTCTCTGAAGGAGATGCTGACGACATTTATTGACATTAGTACTCCTTGCCGACAAGAGTTATTGGTTTACTTGGCTTCTTGCACAGATGATGAAAAAGAGAAGGAAATCCTTTTGCTGTTGTCAAAAGTGAGTTAAAATTAACTGCTTACTTTTAGTCTGTATCAATATTAAATTAAATGTAACATAAATATTTACATCGAAAAATAATTTTATAAAGGACAAGAAAGAATACGAAAAATGGAAACAATGGTATTGCCCCACTTTGGCATTAGTTCTGAAGCAATTTCCCTGTGTGAAGCCAGATGCTATTACACTAATAGCTCAATTGCCATTGATGCAACCAAGATTTTACAGTGTTTCATCTTCTCCATTGCAATATCCGGATGAAATTCATTTAACCCTTGGAGTTCTCAAATACAGAACAAAAAATGGAGAGGGGCCAATTCATTATGGTGTTTGCTCAAATTATCTTAATGAGATTCCAATTGGTACTTCTGTTTCGTGCTTCTTTCGAAGGTTTTACAAATTCGAACAACATTCTGTCCTTTAAATTCCAATATAGGAAATATATATCTAAACATACTTAATTTACTATCTGTAGCACACCGTCTTTTCGTTTGCCGAATGACTTAAGTGTGCCCGTAATACTCATTGGGACTGGAACCGGAATCGCACCTTTACGTGGGTTGTGGCAAGAGAGAAACTGCTCAAAGTTAAATAACAATAATAGCACCTTTGGACCAATGTCCCTATATTTTGGATGCAGAAATGCTCAAACAATACTGTACCAAGATGAGCTATTTGAAATGACGAGTAACAATAATCTTACGGAGGTCTACGTTGCTATGTCCAGGGAGAAGTTTGTTATGAAGGTATACGATAATTTTTTAAAAAGTATTTGTTAAGCGCATCGGCTAAATACTTAATATGTTTTGGTTCCAATGAAACTCAAAATAAGAACAAAATTGCCGAGACCAATTGTCATAAATATACTGATATAATAAAATAATATTTTGTTGCCTAAAATAGTAATAATACATATTATTCTGGCAAAGTAGTTGCCAGATTACAATAATAAATTAAAGTTTAGTTTTTGTTTTTAGACATACGTGCAAGATCTTCTGATACAAAACCGTAAAGAAATAGTGCAACAGATTGTCAATGAGGGAGCACACATCTACATCTGTGGCAACTGTATTATGGCTGAGGAAGTACTTTTGACGATTAAAAGCCTCATAATAATGGTAACTGGGCTAAGTGAAAATGATGCTGAGGAGTATATAACATTCTTAAAGGTATTAAGCCTAAATATTTGTACACCTCATCAATGGCTTATTATTTTAAATATATATACCCATTATTAACACTTTTCATTTTTCTAGAATCAAAAACGTTATCACGTAGACATATTTGGATCATCACACAAAAACGGAATCACTGGAATTGAAAATCCAGCACTATTTTCTCTACTTGACAATAATAATTTCCTTACGGAACAATGACGACATGCAGAACAGCAAATATTTGTTTTTAACTAAGATACTTATTTTATTTACTCAATTTTGGTGTAGCGCTAAGCTGTCACTTACGGATGCACTTTACATAAAAGCAATTCGTTGTGGCATTTACAAAAAGTTATATTATTTTCTGCTATTACTGTACATAAATATATTACATAAAATAGATTGAGAAACAAATAGAGTATAATTTAGCTTTAACTGTATGTCATCCTCATCTAAGTATATTTATGGAAATTAAATGATTCCATCAAATGAAATAAGTGGTTGCCAGAAACTGGTGTGATATACTAGATATACAATTAAAATTGATCAAACGACCACTTGTAGCTTTAAAGAATAGTAAACATGAAAAATTTAATGTTTAAAATCGTGTAAAATACAGAAATATTCGACTCTCGATTATTTAATAAAACTGCAAATACATAATATGTCTATTGCTTACTGCTATTCACTTATTTACTTTATGTACATTTTTCAGGTGACTTTCAAGTCTTCTTTTAATTACAAAATCCATTTGACAAATATTACACTTGAAACTAAATTCCTTTGTATGATAGGCTGTTATGTGAGCGTCTAAACTTTGTTGCGAACCAAGACGCTTAGAACAGAAAGAGCACTTGTACGGTTTTTCCAGAGTGTGAGCTGTTCTGATGTGAATTTCCCGTTCAGCAGAAGTGAAATAACTTTTGTGGCAGAAATTGCACATACTGGTTTTAATATTTGTGTGTCGACGTCTGGTGTGAACACGAAGAGAACCATGAGTGGAAAATGATATGTCACAAATATTGCATTTGTATGGCTTTTCTCTAGTGTGTATCCTCATGTGTCTCTCAAGAGTGTTTTTATTGACACATTTTGTATCACACAAAAGACAAGAGAAATTGCGATGTCCAGTGTGAATTAGTTCGTGCTTTTTTAGATTTCTCGATGTTTTGAAATCATTCTTGCAAACTGAGCATTTATATGGCTTTTCGTTAATATGATTGTATTTGATGTGATCAATCCGATAGGTTTGGGTACAGAAACTCTTTTGACAAAAGCTGCAATTATAAATTTTTTCTTTCGTGTGAGCTACAGTGACATGCTTTTCCAATTCACTGAAGAAGTAATATGCCCGCTCACAAAATGAACATATGTGATGTTTTATTTTCATATGGAACCTATAGTAATGCTGCTCCCGATCGCCTTTTGTGGCAAAATATTTGTTGACGCATTGAGAACATTTGTATTTGCGTTCGTGGCTGTGTACTCTGTCATGGTGATCTTTAAGATAAGATTTACGTACAAAAACTCGTTTGCAAATTCGGCAGGAATAATGATTTCTTTGAGCTTTATCAATGTGTGTTCCCATGTGTGTGTTTAGAGTATAATTTTCTTTGAAGGATTTATCGCATTTAATGCACTTGAATGGTCTTTCTCCAGTATGACATTTAACATGGGAATTACGATTTCCAGCAGTTTTAAAACTTTTGTCGCAAAAAAAACATTTATGGAGCTTTTCTTGAGTGTGAGTTATCAAGTGTCTCTTCAAGTATAAAGCTCTAGCAAATTTCTTATGGCACAATGAGCACTCGTAGCTTTTTTCGTTCTCGTGTATATGCATATGCTTGTTTAAGTTGCTTTTAATTGCAAAATCTCTTTGACATACAGAACATTTAAACGAT
This sequence comes from Tomocerus mixtus, assembly GCA_034694165.1. Lineage (NCBI taxonomy): Eukaryota > Metazoa > Arthropoda > Collembola > Entomobryomorpha > Tomoceridae > Tomocerus > Tomocerus mixtus. The sequence goes on from JAQFYC010002400.1 coordinate 24,863, forward strand.
TTTTCTCCAGTGTGGGTCAAAAGGTGACTCGAACGCCTCACAGATCTTGAAAAACTTTTGCTGCATAGGAAGCATTTGAATGGTTTCTCTCCACTATGAGTCCTGACATGTTGAGTTAATTCATTAGAGCTACAAAACGATTTTGGACACGTGGAACAAAATTAGGATTTCAATTTTAAATGATTCCGTTTCACGTGATCATCTCGGTCATTTTTATCAGTAAACTCTTTTTCACATTCGGAGCATTTGTATGGCCTCTCGCCGGTGTGTGACCTTACATGTCTCGTCAAGCTGTGCTTATTTGTTAATATTTTCGCACAAAAGAAGCACTGGAAGATTTCTTTGGTCAATCTTTTCTGCCTCATTTCTAAAATCCTATAAAATGTTGAATATTTTAGTTATCTATAATATTTGGTCACGAATTAATATTGCCTTTTTAATATTCTGAACACGACATAAATAATAAATATTAACCGACTTTATTTTTCACTTGCAAAATTTTCACTCATACAATCTAATTCATAAAAAAGCGCTGTGTTTCACTTGCTGTAACATTTGTGATAAATCGTAATTTAATTAATGTAGAAACCAAATAAATGTATTGTAGAATGATCCGCTAATGCTTTGTATTTATAGAATGCTTAATATTATAACCTATATCTATGCATTCCTGCTGAGACCATAGAATGCTGGCTAGAGTCAAATATTTAAGTGTTTCGACTTCGATTCTAAATTATTTGCACTCGACTCTAAACATATTTTCGTGATCTTGCGACAGATGAAAAACAAGCGCTGGAAGATTGCAACGTTTGCATAAAATTGTTGAAGGCTAAAATGTCAACTCTGTTTCTATGCAATTTTATTCTGTGTGCAAGCAATAATTCGATCGTGTAAAGTGTAAACTAAAAGATGCCTACACACGCATGCATACTATACCTATACACGCAGCAGTCCATCATCATGCTTGACAAAGGTACTAAATGTGGGGCTGTGCCAATCCTCTCCATAATCCTTAAGCTGATCCTTTTGAAAGGGTTGAACGGTCAGAGCAGGTAGAAAAT
>JAQFYC010002401.1:0-25914 GCA_034694165.1 Tomocerus mixtus
TATTATATAAATAAAAACATTGCTTTGGCTTCATGGGCACATAGCCCGCAAGAAGCATATTACTAAATAAAATAAAATAAATAAAAAGTATTTACTTATCTAACTTAATAGCTATGTTAGAAGGGCAATGTAAAATGGCAGAAGCACTTACCTCTTATAGCTACTACAGAATATATGAAGCAATAATGTAATGTTAGTTATGAATTAATATTTATACAATGTGGCTACTCAACTAACTCAACTTGAAAAGTGGTCTGTCCTCTCAATTACAATGCAATTGCTAAAGCCTGACGCCATTTAATTACTCAAATCACGATTCATTTTTTTGCTAAGGGAGAAGATAAGTTTAAAACGGGTGTACTAATACACTACAGTACTACTACATATTTTGTCACTGCCACTTTTATTAGAATTGGCAAGTGTTACAGTTTTCACTCCCATTTCTTTTACTAATACTCATCCCGCTCAGCGAGCTTCCTCTGCTGAACTTCAATGTGTAATTTAGCCAAATACTCAATTTCACATCAGTGCGATATAAATAGCAGCAGTAGTACATGAAATGCATTATTATACGGAAACATGGTGTGCGACCTGTGCACAGAATTTCGGGCGAAGGTGTATTATCTGTAGTTACCAATTCTCGCTGGTAACTATCCCAATAATCCAAGATGTTGCAGCGTATGGGGTGGGGAATGCCGAAACCAAACTTATTCGGGATGCCCAGCTAAGATTTACTTAGCCTGAATATTGGGCTAAAAAAGTGAATTTAATATATGCATATTGTTATGGATTTAGATTGTTGTGGAAAATATATTAAAAGTAAAACACAAAGCTAAATTTTCACCCGTGTTGATGTCATTGGGTTTTACCGGACCATTCTTACTCGAAATTTCTTACCCCAGGCTATTCTTACCCTCGATTATTCTTATCCACGAAATATTGAATTTTGAATTTAATAATGGATTTATAGTAATACTATGGATATATTTTAATTTGGCAGTATTTGCAAGTAATCCAATAATTCATAGATAACAATGTAGTATTGGTCTATTATGTAGGTAATTAGGTGAATTATATTGGTACTTATAGACGGTCGTATTTATGGCATTCAACTTCATGTCAAATCAATGCAAATCAAAGCCACTTATTGTTAATAGTAGATAGGGATACATAGTTTAACTGATATGAAATATTTCCACGGGTGACGGGGTGACAATATTCCGCCAACATATCATGTGAAGCTCATCTTTAGTTTTTCAGTGTGAATTGGTCAAACTTTATATAAATAAATAAATAATTTTTGGGTGGAGGAGTGCGAGTACAGTAAATACAAAAATGTAATATTCTAGTATTCTGAAGTAGGTTGACTCCCGTTTCGTCTCATCTTTGTCTTTCCTCCTCCCGTTTCGTCTCATCTAATCTCACCTCGTTTCCGCTTCCGCTCTACTTTCCTTACCTACGATGAAACGAAATGAAATCCTCTGTACCGAACTCTCTCACTCTCTGTTCAACTTGGCTTAACCAATTCTAAACTCACTATTCTACAACATTTCTCTTTGTCACCTTCATATTTATTATTACATGGATATTATTAGATCTATATGCATTCTGATGTATTCCTTATATATTCTCTTTTTCACATACCTGAATGCCTTCCTGGTGATTTCCCTAATATTTTTCTTCAAAAGGAAAACCAATTTTTAGAAATGACATATATGCAATATGTTTTAATTCCTCGCCATCTTCACGGCATACGACGGGATAAGGATCCCTCAATGTTATCTTGGCCAATAGCACATATTCTTCTACTGCTACAGTCTTTCTCAGGCTAAAGGTTGTGTACTGGAGACTGTGTGTTTGGTTATTGCGCATTGCAAGTATATATGTACACCTCTTCTGTAATGGTGGGTTCGGCCTAGTGCTATATATTCGTATGTTTGACATTAGTTCACTTTACAATTACTTTACTTTAGCATTAGTTCAGTTTCATTAGTTTATTTTACGTAGAAACAAACAATTCTTTCGAATATTTTTACCCCCTCCCCCGAGTGTGCGAGGCTGCGGCCTATGCAATCGCTCTCCGTGCGTCCATCCGTCCGTAAACCCTGTCACCTGTAACTTCCGAAAACTTAGACTTAGGGTGATGAACACCATGCCAATATGGTGCCTAGGAACCTTTTTCAAAATGACACTAATCGGTCCACTGGAACTGATCTTCAAAATTTGATATGATAATGGACAATTTGGATAGTGCCTCTACTTAGAACGTATTTTGATACTCGCAATAAAAATAAACCATGGCAAATGCGGCTATAAATAATGTATCGGTGCAAAAATAAAGGAATGCAATACACATATAGTACAGGGCTTTTTGGATGGATATATTATAGCTCACAGACTAACTTTTTATTTCCCTTAACGAGAAGGCTTACTTGTTAACCAATATTTAACCCGTAATTTAATGATGTTAAATAAATTTAATAAATTAAGCAAATAATCCCATTTATTGATGGAGTCCAAATTTTTAACATAATAACGAAAATACCCAATATTAAACAGGTAGACAATACACTATATTATTACAAAGGTATTAAAAGTTGAACTATAATTATATCTGTAATTATTTTGAATGAAATAATAACAATAATGGTAACAAATTAATAATAGTATAATTATGAATTGTATTTCTATCAAAAAAAGGACATTCAATTTGTCTACCTAGTAAATCCTATTTTTGATTTTAATATTTATCATCCAGCAGTCCAACAAGCAATGTAAAGACAATTGACTATAACTTTTGAATGGGTCTACGTTTTTCAATTCTGTTTCCAAAATGCGAAAGAGGACGTAAAAAGTACTTTGGTATTTATTATTGGACAAAATTGGCTACACCCCCATGTAGTTGTGACTACGTCCACTTATTTTTTAATAGAAACATATGGCACGTGGGGTATCGTTGGAAAGCTGTTAACGTAAGGAATCTAAATATGAATCTCAATGTACCCCATACGTAAGACAATGTGAGATTTTTTTGGGAAATTACTTATAAATGTATGTGCCATTTACTTAAACTATTTTCATCAACAAAACGCCAAAATCAACGGTAGTTTAGTGAGAACAGTTAAATAATTTGATTACGGCTATTCATAGAGACATCAGTTTAATCGGTTTATCGTAAATTAATCAATTGGTTTCTAATTATATTTTTGTTATGTAAGATCCATATTAAAACTGTTGTATTGTCACTCTTAAGCTTAGGACTCCAAATAGCTACAAAACTCATTCTAACCACCTGCTACTACTATTATAAGTAAAATGGAGAGATTGACACATTCTGCCTCACACACCTAATTTCTGTTCCTATACATTTTTATATATTTCTGGGCCATGCATTTTGTTTTGCATCTTTTGATCTTATGTAGATGACAAAGATCTAAAACGGAAAATTTATTTATGTCTTCGGTTAATAAATAACAAATTTTTCAACGTGGCTCCAACTGAACAAAATAAAGGCGGTCATTGCGGGCGACTCTTTTTATTTATGGGGAGACATTTTCCATGTATAATAAGTAACAACGGTTGTAAATTGTAATTTGCTCTACGTAAATAAACCTGTCGCTTGACACTGCAATTGCGACATGTGGAGGCAAACATGACTAATCTCCTGGCTATACGTATGCAAAAACTCAATATAAACAAATGTACATATATTTACAAACTAGGTTAATAATGTGTAATTTGGCATCGCAACTTCCTGATGTTTGTAATAAACTCACACCAAGATAAAACTTTGAAATCTGAATGTTTGTTGCTTTTGATATTTATAGTTGAAGCCTCCGTCATGTAGATATACAAATATAGTTGGTGAAGATCGAGAGAATTACAACTGAAGAATTTCACAAACTAGCCGACCCAACAATTTTTGTAGCACAAAATGATAAATTGATTTGAATTCGGAAAATTCGTAACCTTCTCATTATATAGTTAAAACCTAACCTTAGCAAAAGTCAACGCCACTTATTTAACTCAACATTTTATGTAAAAGGTAAATAGCAGAAGTAGATACTTGATACTTGGTTTATTCATGTGTCTAAGAAATAGTTCTCTTTCTTGTTGCTTGAGAGGAAACGATTTATTTAGCAATTAAAGGAACCTGAATACATAAAAGATAAATAACAAGATGTTCTAACAACTAAAATTAAGAGAAAATGTGTAATCCAGAAATATTTAACAATGCGTCTGTCTTCGTAATTGAATGAAAATCTTAACAATCATTGTCATTTGTGTGTCATGTATCATTCATTTTATATTTTATATTTTATATAACTGTTTTATAAAAATCTCACACAGTCTTATAGTTATGTCAAAAAGTTAGCAAAGGCCATGGAGTTAACAACGGAATAAATTAGGTAAATGGGTAAAAAAAAGATCAGTTAAATCATCGACCTACTTTATTACTGGACAGCCCTATTTATTTTTATTTCTATTTTAAGTAGGCATTTTAAGTACACTTGGATTAATTTCTGACTAATTGTAAGGTCAGTCAGCTTTAAATATTATTTATATGTTTATTTATACTCTTATTCATATATACTGATAGTATGGCAAATAAAAATGGGTATAGTATAGGAAACAACATCCCTCTATCCGCTGTCACTCATAAAATGATGTTGCAAAAGCTCTTCAATCTCCAAAATTAAGTATATCCTTACAAAACATTTTTCGTAACATCATCGTGGTTGGTCATAAGTACCAGGAAATCCTTAACAGTTTATATTGGTAATATTACACAAAATACATAATACAGTCAGTCAATTGCTAATAAAACTAATGTGTAGTAGTAAGACAATGCGAGGGATGAAGAGACTATTAGTTCCAGGTATGCTACCAAAAGATCATTTGAAGACAAATCATGCTCTAGTTTACTGTAATGAAAATGAAAGCTTTGAACTTTGAAACCCCATATATTTATATGTTTATGATTTTCTAAACAGAAGTATAGAAATCTGACTGGACATACCTACCGGACAAACTATTACATATTCAATACCGTATACTATTCCAAGGCACACCAACTGTTAGCTACACATTCTATATTCTGAATGACAATGGTACAATAAATAATACGCTCAGTATCTTATCTTGTGGATTTACTTGATATATATTAATTAACTGCTCCAATTGTATGCACACTACCAGGGAAAAGCTGTTATTGCAAATATGTTCCTCAATCAGTTACTATATTTAATTATGGGTATTTTATAAACTTTAGTAAAAAATTTAAATGTGCCTTGTAAGTAAATAATAAATATTCAAATAGGCATCATTTAAGATTTTCTGCTGTTTTCCCAAAAATCTATTAGTGTTAATTAAAGGTAACTTTCATTGAAAGCACTTGCAAAAAGACGGACAGAGATTATATTAATTGTTAAGAGACTCATGCAGATAAATGCAAAATGTGAAGACTAAAGTCTCTGTTAATGTTAGCTTACTTGCAATACACTATTCCAGCTAACCAACTTTTAAACGTGGCTACCTAATAAGTACAAAATATCCTAAGGAAGCAAAAAGCAGAAGAGTACTGGACAATGGACACCAGGCAACAGGCACAGAAATTCTATCCATCTCACTGCCCGGATGGCAGACTTTCAGGCGAATTGCTTAATCCTTGAACACATTAAGCCCCGTTTTACTATTTATACATAAGTGGCTATATAGTTGCTAGGTACCTACATATTTTATAATTGTAGAATACCCATTCTATAGCAGAAATCTCTAAATGTGAGATATTTGGCACTTTTAGTAGGTAATACATGTTGTATTGATGGAAACACATTACGGAAGTTGTAGTATTTATTTTTCTGCCCTGCCTACAAGTCAGTAATGTCAGGATTCTTCAACTTGACGTAAAGGCAGGTGGAGAACAGAATTCCGATGATTTGCAAAATGCAGAGACCAAGACCGGCGATTGTTAAATAGCCGAGATGGTCACGAACTGTGTCATTCAGTTTATGAATGCAGCCCTAAAATAAAAAATAAATTAACGAACAATATTTATTATTATTGCAAAGGAAAATAGATTACATATCTATCGTATGTATTCAATATTGCACTTCTAATACGTATCAAAATAATTTCTTACATTAATAATTACATTAGATTATTGCTTTGAAAAAAGTTACATCCAAAATATGCATAGATTGGAGTACTTGAAATAATTATGAAAATAGGTTTAAATAGGACGTTCACTTACATTGTAGTACACATTGCTTGGATGATTTCGAACTCCACAATTTTTGCTCTCTGTTTTGCAACAAGAATCCGGAACTAAATTATTATTAGCCTTTCCATTGCGCTTCCATTTGCTTCCTTCCCAATCAGAATATGCAATCGCCCCACAACATCCAAACTAAAATTGCACACAATTAAGGAAATAATTAGTATTCACAACATTTTTTAATTATTACAGTAGTAAATTCTCATAGCCGAATAATTGAGAAAATGAATAGTTGAAAATGCAGATATTAATAACATAACATTTGTTTTCATCGGGTTATCAAACATTTGTTAATTTTAAGAATTTTCTTTATAGGAGACGGACCAATATTGAATTAACTACGTAGTATAAGTATATAGATACCTACCTCTCTTTGCATATCATCAATGGCAGCAGTTTTCGCTTCATCAATCCCATAAGACTCGATAAATGTATCATTTAAATGAGCTTGGAGATCCTGATAGGCTTGCTCTCGGTAAATGTAGGCCAATATGCCAGCTTTTACCTCCAAAAGGAAAACCAGGAGTAACAGGAAGATGTAGACGAGAAGAAAGCATCTGTCACTTTTCCTGATCCCGCAACATCCTGTTTTCAATTTAAATATTTTTTCATTTCAATTTGTCACACTCTTCAGTAAATAATTACTCAAAAAGTATTCCGACATAATTATAAACTAATTGTAAGTAGAGTAATTAGCATCTAGTAGAATAATCAAAGAATTCGGCTGAAATGCAGAGGATAATAATTAAAAACGTACCAATAACGGCGGCAATGAGGACAAGGAATCCGGCCCCGACGAGTAAGTAACTTGTCAAAGGATAGCTCACGCTAGAGAGCAAGGAGATGAAAGCGTGCTCAGCCAAAATACTCCAAATCCCCACGGCCAACACCACACCCCCGCCACACTAATAATTAATACACATTCTTATTAAATGACCAAAGAAATAACTGACTTACACAACTAATAATTCCGCTGTGTATGTATTTAGCCTCTCAGTTACTTTAGCTGAGACATAAATTTCATCGAAAAATAAATGAACTTCTTACCAAAAAGAAGAAATTGTAGATGTAGAGATAATTCCGCAGAAGACTTTTGGAGCACCAACCCTCATCTTTTCGATATTTTGTGGTAACCATTCTTAGCTGTCCTTAGCCGAGTCTTACAGCAAAAAAGACCTGCAAATTATTTGAAAAGTCACATTAATGAATAAACCATTTGTAATGGGTGAAACCCTCTGTATCGTCAGTGGACATTGTGTGAAGTCTAAAACCTAAACTGGACCGGTTTTACTGATGAGAATACTTTAAATGGCATATTAAAGGCATATTACTAAATTCCCACAAAATCTCACATTGCCCCATATATGGAGTACATTGAGATTCACATTGGGATTCTTTACGTCAACAGATTTACAACGATACCCCACTTTCCATATGTTTCTATTTAAAAAATAAGTGGGCGTGGCCACAACTCTATGGGGGTGTGGCCAACTTAGCCCCAAAACTTAGTAAGGTTACTTTTGACCTTCTCTTTCGAATTCTGAAAACAGAATTCAAAAAAGTCAGAGCGCGAACATACACACGGACAGACAGCATACACGAACCCATACTGTATCTGGCGATACAGAATAAATAAGACGTCGATTTTTAAATGCTATTTAAATAGTTTATGTTGCAATTCTTCTGTTTAATTAACTAGTTTTTGTAAATTTTTGAAACCTAAATACGTGAACACTAACCATGAAATTTTGTGCACTTCAACAAGATAATGGGGGTATAATTGTACAATGTGTTCGTGCTCTGTGGCATTTAGTATTAGTTAAAATCAAGATTGTATTATACTATGTAGTTATTAGGTGTCTACTCGTAAAAGCAAAATCTTTATAATTTTCCATAGTGCTTATAATATTTACATAGTAGACATATATATAATTTAATATGAGAAACACCCTCCCACTCCGTAATGTAATCCGTAACGCCTCCGCCCTCCAGATTTAAGAATTTCTTAATTGTATTCACTCCATTCCTAAATTACTTGACTGTAGTTAACACTATACATCAAATAATATTATGTAAAATGCTAACTACACTACCGTGTGTCTAACTTTACCATTAACCTATTTAGCTGGGTGACACTCAGCACTTAGCAGGCTCACTTGAATTCTATTTCTTAAAGTTTACTTAGCTGATGAGAACTTACTTTTTGTTTTTGTGGTGAATGTCCTTTTGTTCTTTTGAGAGTTTACAACAATCCGGAAACCAAATGACAGCAACAACTGTGTTGGCAATGTCAATTTTGACAAATTCTAAATTATGTTAAGGTCCAAGTATAAATGTTTAGTATAAGTATAAATATATATTGCACTAAAATAGTTTTGTTTGTGTTTGTGTTGTAAGAAAACATCCAATGCATCTATTTTCGTAGGCAGGTATATTAGTGAATGTGTATGTATGTATGTATGTGTAGAGATAGAACTGTAAAGATGTGTTTGGTTTTGGGTTCTTACGGCTTAGCAAGCTTCTAGGTATCTTATCTACTACTATGTATACACTACATGCATTTGTCTGTATATACATAAGCACATATTTACATACTTAGTACATATAAGTACAGTACATAGATTTAGACTACATGCATAGATGGGCTATAGGTATGCTATCTGGCTACTAGAAATGAATTTCCATGATATTTTCTAAACTAGGCCCAAACGGGACCAAAACCGATTAAAAATTATGAAAACTAAATACCCGAAATAAACTATTACAAAACGGATGTAGCCAAGTGGTTGTGCTAAATAGTATCCCAACAGTACCCGTTTTGCTGAGGAATATGCATAGCTTGGTTTATATGACATTAGAAACACATAGTATTGAATTCCTATGAAATCTATACCGTAATGTATATATTATAGTACCCCATGAGGTATTATAATTTATTGAAAAAAAATTTGGCGGAAAAATATGCACATGGGGAATTATTGCATCTTCTTTACAATGTGTTTTACAGTTTCAAGTGCTAATAATCATCAAAAATGCCACAATAGTGCCCCCGTGGGGTACTGATTCGTCGATTACGGTATTTTTCCATGTTTGGGGTAAATTTAAATTGATAGTTGCATCCTGACGTCATAAGTTTTCCAAAGCTACCCCCATGCCAATGTTGCTATTTTAAAATTTGGTGGGTGTGGTCATAACTCCGTGGCGACGATTTGGTCCATTAGGACACGAAATCTGGGCTTTTAGCCATATTGGCGGTGTACCAAATCTCACTGGAATTGGAAAAAAGGTATCCAGTCTAGGGACAGACCTACGGACATATACAGTATCCTTATAAAGTGGTTTGCAACCACTTAATAATTATGTTTAGTGTAGTTTTGAATAAAGTTAAGAATTCGACAGTAAAATTAGATAAATATTTTCTAAGATCCAAATCTACATAAAACATTATCTAAATACCTGAAGCCATTTAACCATCTTTAACTCCAGGTGTTAAGAGATGCGGAGAAGACTTCATCTGAGTGGTGTCTCACATTCCCCTATATTCATGCATACACATACTACACAGCAGAAGAGCATTTAATGGATTTGAAGAGATCTTCCCTGGATTTGGCTGAACCTAGCTCACCTGACTATTATATTTCGTAGTCTTCCGCTAGCCTGAGGGATACTTACGTAGAATACACTCTGTCGTAGTCGTAGATATAAGCTATGCTCTCTGTACATTTTGTCTATGAAATCTGAATGGAGTATAGAGATATGTAATAAGACATTTTATATAATAATATTATGCTCTTCAATGTATCTATAGTTCGGGTATAGCCATTCCATTGCCTGTATTATTATATAAGAGGATGTCGTGAATGAATGTTGTAAAGGAATATGGCTTTAATATCAAGCATTCAGCAGCGGGCAGCCAGCAGCGACGTAAACTAACTAAGAAGCTGGAGAATTAAGTACATACATACACACTAATCTTATTCCGAGTGACAAGAAATTAAACTCAACATTTGAGAATCATCAACTGGATTAAGGAGTGAATTTGTATAAAGGGCCCCCCTGGAAAATTCCCTCTGGAGTCTGGAATTTCTTTTACGTTTAACAGAAATCAAAACTGTAACAAAAAGTGAGACATGGGATAACGGAGACAATGCATTCAATTTATTTTGGATATCAATAAAATAAATATTGTCTTAGTGTATAGGTACATGCTATACGTACTTAGGTATATGTTACCTAGAATAGTGCTCAATTAGACTTTATCGCTCAATGGACATTTATAATTGCTAGCTGTCTTCATTTTCCCTTGACGTCTACAGCTCAGAGGAATCAGTAAATTATTCACAAAGATATTCTACACTTTGGGTGGATTGGATGGTGAAATTGTGACATTTAATTTGATGCCTAAGTCTTTAGCTTTTACTTACATACGAGTTGAAGTGAACTGGAGAAAGTTTTCTTGTATACGTATATTTGCAAAATAATTAATCCAGGATAAAATTATTCCTTTGTAGATGAATGTGAAGGGCAAAAATAAACTTTTAACACAGTGAGTGAGAATATATTTAACCAAAATAAAATAAACTTCTTTATAACCAAAAAATAAAGAAAAGGGTTGCAAAGGAAAATAAAATACTGGAAGTTAGAAACTGTATTGCGACTCATATATTTGGAATTCATATATTTGTATATGATGAATTATTTGGTCAAGAACGGATGCAAAGTTTCAGAACAACTTTTTCTAAACCCAGATTTTCCTTATTTTCCAATTTTCCGATTGCCCCACCGTCGCTAAATAAATAAAAACGGTGGACAGGAAATCGACAAAATTGGATGTTAATTCAGTTTTCCTTGACCAGCAACGATATAAATTTGTGGTGAGAAATCCCAATTTATTTTCCCAATAAATTTTAATAGCAAAAGATCTGTGTAAATAATTATAATCATTATAAACGGAATTTGTGAAAAATTAAATGTTATTTCATTTATTTGTGTAGAGATCGAAATGGCGGAGCCCAGCAGCCCTGGAGATGAGTTCGAGCCAACTGCTGAGATGATGGTCAATGATTTTGACGATGAAAGAACTCTGGACGAAGAAGAAGCCATGGAGGAGGCAGACGATCAACAGAATGAACTTTCCAATTTAGAAAAGGTGATTAATTAATAAACTTTCACTTGGTCCCATAAACAACTCAATTATTTATAATTGAAAGTTCTATTGTGTAGAAAATATTTGTGCAATAAGTCATGTAACTATCGCTCGCTTCAAAATACGAATCTATTTTATTCTGGTTATTAGGAGAAGGATATGCCGTTGGATCAATTGATGGCAATGTACGGCTACGACGGAGGAAATGACAACGATGGCTCTCAGTCCAGTAGTTCCGAAGAAATATTATCTAATCAGGTACGAAATCTCTTGGAAAGTCATTTTCCAATAGTTTCTTTCGTAAAAATTTTTAGAAATTTTTCATTGCGTATAAATAATAGATGTATAGCTACCCTTGATTAGAAATTGGGATAAGGAATTGCAGGCAGCTATCAGAATCAGAAATTATACAAGAAGTTCTACACATGATCCCTTTGATTTTTCGCCAAAAACCTTCGATTTCCAAGAAATTTTTTGGATTTCCAGGAGGGAAGAACTTTAGGGTGTTCAGAGTTCAGATGATAGTTTTAGAATGAATTAAATATCATTGAATTTAAATCTTACTACAGCAATTACTAAAGAAAATATTTAAATTCCAATTTGGTGTGCTACATTAGGATTTGACGCTGGACAAAGAGGAAATCGGGAGAGATCTTCTAGGGGACGATGAGCAGGAACCTCAGAAGGAAAATCCAGGAGCGGAAGACCTGCAAGAAGAGGAAGGCAAAACAGAGAATGAAGAAATTGTGGACGAAGATGCTGAAAAGGATGAGGAGGAAGAGGAGGAGAAGCAGCCGCCCTCAATGCTCCACGAACTGTACAACGATCACCCAACGTCCCACAGCGGAAACGCTCGTCACCTAAGATGTTAGTAAAATTAACTGCTACTTTAATGATTTAAGTATTTTATATCTTGAACGCATAAGTAAAGGCTTCCCTTAAAGAGGGAGAGTAAAAAGTACCTACATTGCTGAACAAACGCCACAATAGTTAGGCTTCCAATTTTCTAAAATAATTACCAAAAAACAAAACAAGTTAAATTTTCCATTAAGGTTTTCCGTGCATTTAACACCTCTGCTTTATTTATTTTAAATGAATTGTTGCTAAATAATTATTGATGTTTATGTGGCAACTAAAGAAATGTAATTAATATGCGAATAGCTGCCAATTGTTTTTGAATTCTGCTAGTATAAAATGAATTTCATGAATATTTTGATACTATTTCAGCTGGCTCTCGACAGCATAGTGAAGAGGAGGAAGAAGAAGAGGAGGAGGACGGCGATTATAGTCCTGAGGAAGATGACTGGAAAAAGGTACTATTTATATAAATTTCAGAATTAGAGATTTCTATATATACTTTATGTATAAAAATGGTGAATGACAAATTTTTATTTTTTGCAGACAATAATGGTTGGTTCGGACTATCAAGCGGTAATTCCTGACGACCTGCACAAATATGGAGATGCAATGCCGTATGAGAATGAAGACAAACTACTTTGGAGTCCATCAGTGGAGCAAAATGTCCGAGAGTACCTTAGTAGTGTTCAAAATATTCAAGTTGTCAGTGTCAATGGCTTGGATTCTATTCCAAAGGGATCTCATGTTCGTGATGATGAACAGGTGTGTGCAAATTTATAATTATTTATGTACATATTCTCCAATTCTAAGCATAACTATTTTTGTGGGGAAACTATAAGTAAATAGAACACTTAACTTAAATATATACCTAAATGGGCAATTTACTACTAATTACTTTTCCACTTATTTGTACTCGTTCCTTAATTATAGTATTTTAAAATTGAATTTTAGGCTCTTTATCTGCTGCTTCAATGCGGACACAACACAGACGAAGCTTTGCGGCGACAGAGAATAAATTTGGTGTCAACAACAGACACATTGAGCCTATGGTCGGAAGAGGAATGTAGAAATTTTGAAACAGGATTACGACAATATGGCAAAGATTTTCACTCTATACAGCAAAATAAGGTAAGGGTACTAAACTATCAAAATATGGACACACTTAAAAGAATTACAGAAGGAATAAATTCCATTAGGTATCCACTCTTTGGACCTTAATTTTGATACATTTAATTATGTCTTGCAAACGTTTCCAAATTCGCCTCGATTTAGTATCAATTCATCCCAAAATCTATTAAATGATATCATTAAAACACTCACCTTATCGCTTACGAGCCTAACGCCCAACGACATGAGTTTCATTGTAAATTAGCAATAATATTGCAATTTGCAATTACTTTACTTTAACCGTGTGTGCAGATTTCTTTAGTTTAAATGTGCAGTAGGTAAGTACCTAGGTCATGGGAATAGAAATAATATTATCTAAACAATTGTGTGAATAGGTGCGGACGAGATCTGTAAGCGAATTGGTCCAGTTCTACTATCTTTGGAAAAAGACAGAGCGACATGATGTTTTTGCAAATAAAGCCCGACTGGAGAAAAAGAAATACACTTTGCATCCCGGCACAACGTAAGAAACCTTCGTTATATTTTTTATAATATTTGTGGAGCTTTATAATTTTAAATGAGAAGTGGCAATTACTTATTAATTAATTTTATTGATGATTTCGCAGGGATTTCATGGAAAAGTTTTTGGATGAGCAAGAAAGTCCCGTGTCATCTCCTAACGTGCACTCGCTCCTCTCCGGTGATCCCAAGCGTCAAGCCCGAACGCCTCCTCCCGTAGTCAATCAAGTAGAACCCGAACCTGAGTCTATGTACGTAGAAGAAACATCCCGAATAATTCATAAGCATTTAGAAGAGATAGCAGTCCACCTGGACAAAGACAGTCTGGACGCTTTAGTGAAATTAGCCAATCCCCGACCCTCAAATGGACAACCTGCCGACTCCGTAACAATTCAATTAGGAAAGGATTGCATATTCCCCTCCGAAAGACTTTTGAAACACTCACATGGCCACAATTTCACATCTCCGTCATGATGGCGTCCCCCGGCTCTAAGGATTATATTCTTCTATGCCGTCCGTCCGCATAGCTCTTACGTATATCTAATAGATTAATTATTAATTAATATTATTATTATCTTATGTATAAATACACAACCACATTCACACATCCACACACACACACACACACACACACACACACACAAATATATATAATACAGAGTACAACTATTATCCTATCAATTGATATCAAGTTAAGCACTTAATTCCCAAAATGAAAATGGCTAACAATTTCTATTAATTACAATTAAGTAGTTAGGTCGGAAATTATCCATCTACTATAGATTCCACTTTTGTTTATCATTAATTCTTCCCTGGACATCGTATTCGTATTTGTCTAGAGATTACTACGCATAAATTAATTTTTAGAATTTGTATTTCTCGTCTACGTCATATACTTTACGTATAAAATACATACAAATATACTTTACTTTTCAATAAGCGCTAAAACATTTTTCTATTCAATTTAATTCACCTTTTTATTGTCATTGTCATTTTCTAACTTATTAGCTATTAAATGCACCAGTAAAGATTACTTTCCAAAATACAAAGCTTATTAGACCTTGGTAGACCAAACGTCCTATTATTATTGGGTATACTCACTAAACAACTTCAAATACAAACAGAGGAGTTAAATAATTAATTAGAGAAATTGCTATGAATTCGCTATATGAAATGATTGTTAGCGAAATTTATTGTCAGTCCTTTTGTGAAAAGGGAAGCTCCTCTTAAATTTTGAGAATAGTTAATTGTTAGCAATAATATTAGCAATAATAAATAATGCTTGCTGAGGTACAGTAATGTAGAGCAAATTGCATTGAAAGACGAGGTGTGTTAAGTAAATTCCTGGATTTTTCTATCGATAAGTAATGGAGGCCTTCAATGTATCAGGGAAACGAACGAAAGACTTTTCAAGTTGACACCAGAAATATTTAAATATGCAATATTCGTTTTGACAGTTGTTGTTGTAGCCTTAAATTGCTCTTGGCCAAGGTCCCTACTACAGATAGAGTGCACTGTACTGTACTGTACTCAAGGTTTCAATGAAAAACTACTAAATACGTACTATACCTACTTAAATAGGTACCTAACCTAAACCTAAAATGTAAATAAAATTATGAATCACTGGAAGAAAGTAAATCTGGCTTCCTTAAAGTTATGGAATTCTAAACACTAACTAATAAGTAAAGGAATCCATTAGATGAATTTATATGAATATAATTAATATTTTCTGCAGGGGAGGCAGTCTTAAGTAATTGAGGTTAGTTTGCAACTAAATTATTACAATATCCCTCCTGACGGGGGATCGTTCAGTAAAGCACAAATTAGCACTTCAAATTATAAAAATGCTAAACGTGGGAAAAGTTTACAAAATTCTTTAACTGGCAACTGACTTGACCACATTTTCATATTCACAATTATCTCCCAATCCTAAAAGAATTATGAATATGGTACTAAATATTTAATAAACTAATAATCAATCAAATTAATTAGAATCCACATTAATAACTATAAGAATAAATTAGGTAGGTACAGTATATGCAAATACAAATGAAATTTAAATAACTATTAGACATTGAGAACAGAAATATTAGCTACATAGGTACATAATATGTATATGAACTAATTATAAATAAATATGATATTATTATTGCTAAATAATTTTCAAGTTAACATTTTAAAAATATTGTTCATACTTACATATTAAGGAAAATATAAACACTGGATAGATGGACTATTCCCGCTAGGAATTCTATAAATATCGTTAATTAAATAATTTTTGTTTTTTATTAAGTGCACCGAAATACTCCATGTAAGTATAAGTGCATTAAAAAAGTACAACCTACAAGTATGATGAATTGTGAATTATTAAGAATATCCTTTTTGTTCCGTGTATTGAGAATTGAATCAATCAAAGTAGGTTATTTAGTTGTCTAGTTCTGTAGTAAGATACCTGTTATTAATTGTAATAATTGCTAATCACTGTGTGTGGAACGGCGAATTAAATAAACCAGGCGTTTATTATAAATATTTATACCTAAAGTCATCGTTAATTGTCATCAAGATTAATTTAGAGACAGGCTACAGGAAGATGAGGGGCTACTCCAGTTTCGGCTATCCTCTGCTAATTAATTAATTGTCTGTTAGTCATTAGTAGATATTTAGCTGCATCTGCATGAAATATATATTAATTTTTGTATTTTTTGGTCTTGATATTTGTGCATAGTCGCAGCGAAGTAATTAAAAAGCACAACAAGGCTAACTAATGATTCCTTTTCTACTTTGTCCACTCAATAATTGTATCTCTCTAATTTTACCAATCACAAACTACTATACAGACAAACTGGAAAATATAAATAAGAATAAGGTTCATGCATTAGAATTAAAAAAATTATAATAAAAATATAGCAATAAAGTGATGTTATAAATCGTAGTAATCAAATCATTCTAATAAATAAATAGTATACTGAACATTTAAAGCGATGTAGAAATCAGCAGGATTGACAGGCAAATAATATTTTGAAAATATTTATTTTTATTGGAATGTTTTTAATTATTTTCCCTGTTTTGGGTTTCGATGGAATGGTGAGAAACGCAACTACTCGGCTTCACTTTATTTTATAGTACAATAATACACACAGTTTAAAATTTTAAAAAGTTCTAAATAGGGAAACATTAAAGATGTAGAGAATATAGTTTCAGTTTCGTGAAATCGTAGAATAATGGCATTGCGCGCTATGGTAAAGATAAATTATGACTTGGATTTTTCATGCATCATGGGATAGTTAGATTTTAAAAATTCACCTTTTAACACACACTAAATAACATAAATAACATAAATAACATAAATATTTGCGAATTTCTAATATACGTTTTGCATTGCATTCCCCCAGATTAAATGTTAATTTTCTGTTATAAAAATGCATAGGGTTTGTGTGTGCCTGTCGCCTGTAAAATGTATTTGTAGCCCATTACATTATAAATATGGTACCTACAACTACAATGCTGGAATGCTACATGCGAAAATATATTTACATATATTATAGCTAGGCGTCTTATTTGTGTATTTCTTTGTAAGTTATAATTGTTCGTCAATATTAGCTCATTAATTTGTGTTCTAGGATAATTTTGTAACGTGCTATGTGTGCATTGTATTTTAGAAACGAATTATTTATTAATTATTTACGAAAAATTAAATTTAAGATATAATTTTTTTAAGTTGAATTTTGTATGTTGTTTTGTATGTGTATATTTACCTATTTCAGTTAAATACTGCTTAATTATTCTGTTTATTCAGTATAGTATATTGATAGTTTGAAAGATAACTCAGACGTTAGGAAAGGAATGAAAGATAAAAACCAGATATCTGGTAAAAGTCCCTTTTTGGAAGTCATTTGCTAATAACTAATTTACTAAACCAAACGTAGGAATTTGCAATGGCAAAAATTATAATTAAGTAAACGAGTAAAGGTCGGATCAGAATGGGTTGGACACCGCGGTTTCCCCACGGCTGCCCAATTGCCAATCCCATTCTGCTCCGACCGTTATGACGTTTAATATAATATTTCTTCGCAGTTACACGCAAATGTTTTGTTTGTCATTCAAAACTAAGTACGTAGAAGCTACCTGTACATTATTATTATTATTATTGCCGAATTTATAGATTGTTAGAGGATAAGAACCACAATACAATACACACAGCATGAATACATGCACAGATACAATGTAAACACAGCCTTAGCATTAGGTACACTCATAAAGATATAATATAGGAGAAAAAGAGAATTTGTTGACTTGACCTGTGTCGTTATCAGTAATAGAACTAATTATAATTATCTACCGTACACCCATAATTATTACATACATATAACAATAATTACCATAGGCAGGTACTTTTGTAAATATCTACTACATTATTCACGACTTATCTGTGCTGAAATTGAAAAATGTGCGAAAAAATTTATACTATACGAATTACGATTATGACGGTCGGTATGAATCGATGATTGCATTAATTATTTAAATAGGTTCCTTAATACTTACAGTGTTATATATGGTAATGTTATACTGCATGCGTGGTATGTTAGGAGGCACTTCGACTACTGTTCCCGGCTGGTGTCAATTAAACTACAACCATATTTTATGATTTGTAATTAACTAATTAAGAAATACATAGTATGCCGAATAATAATACTGTTCAACAAATTTTCTATTATTTTAATTGCCCGTGACATTTAACAGTCTATAGCTTTTCATATAATTTCCATTGCATTATTTATTTATTTATTACATGTAATCAATCCTCACACCTCATTTGTACAAGCAAAAGCTGCGTGCAAAAATCTTACCTGAAATATGCAAATTGCAAACCCAAATCCCATAAATCCACCTTCATTTTTATATATATCATACATTCACACAAACTTGGGCCCGGAGAATTATTGGCCGATTTCGATCATTTGTCTTAAGGGTAGGCAGTACACTTTAGCAAACACATGTGTTTTCCTACTCCACCAGCTCATGGAGAACTCAATTAAAATTCGATCAATCCGAATGAATCAGCCACCCAAATTAAGCTTAGCTATCAGGCTAGGACTCACGATTTCGTTTTTTTTTCGAATTTCGAACTATAAGTTGTCGTAAAGATTTTTTTAGAAAAAAAATCAGAAAAATTTTTGCGGGAAAACTTTAGACTTTTTTTCTGACTCAATTAAAAGTTAATTCAAAAATCAGGGAATGATAAGTCCGAGCTGTACCTAGAAGGCATCTCCAGAAAAAAATTCGACTTTTTTCGATGACCCATTCTTGAGTTAGGCATGAGATACTGAAATGGCAAAATTTTAAATTTTGTGTAGGAGTTTACATGTGCGCGCTAGTTAGCTTCTCACGAATTTGCTTGGGGTACTGCCTACCCTTAATGACACATTTAACATGGGGCAAGGGGGTTTCGTTTCAGAAGTTAGGCTTCCGCAATCTGCAAAATTGCGATGCGATGCTGGCTGGTCGTGGTCCATGGTCCATCCAAAGGCCAACAACGGTTGTAACATTTTAATTAACAAAATAGTCGCACTACATACTGCCATCGCATCGTTGTCGTTTCAGGACTGCTTATTCTGCATGCTGATTGGTTCGCATTTATTTTGCGGGCATTTGGCATATTCAAAAGAACGAGCTAGAATGCCGTATACAAAAATACCACGCCAACAGTACCTTCATAGATAACCCGGATTGACTGGGCTTTGGACGAACTCAATTTGCCCTCCTTCTAAAGTTAAGAGAAGATCTCTAAAAGACCATCTCCAGTCACTCATTCTCAATAGAACAGCAAGCAGCAGCAGCCTAAATTCTCGACTATAGTCCGCACTATTGACCATATACTCAATCCCTCTTTTTTCGTTTGGACTTAAAAATGAACTTTTTGGATCTCCTTATAACCTGGTACCAAATGTGTACCAATCGAAAGCACTAGTAAAGGGCTTTTAAATAACACTAATTTAATTTTTCTACGGTATCCGGTTCATGAGTAGTTCAAAAAATCCGATTTTCGGATTTTCGGATCCCATTGATTACTCATGAACCGGATACCGTAGAAAAATTAAATTAGTGTTATTTAAAAGCCCTTTACTAGTGCTTTCGATTGGTACACATTTGGTACCAGGTTATAAGGAGATCCAAAAAGTAAGTCCAAACGAAAAGAGGGACTGAGTATATGGTATATTACTTTATCAACTGCAACCCGCAACTGACCTGACCAGTAGGATTTTTAGTACCTGTACCGTCTGATATTTCATAATTTATTTAAACTGATTTCCTTAGATTCCTTAGAGTATGATGAAATTTTAAGACTTTTCAATGTAAAGTACAATCAAGAAATGATTTTTAGTTGAAATTGAAGCCTATACTATCCTTTGGCAATTGACAATATTTTTCTATAATTATAATAATTAATTAACTATCATTATCATTACATGTTTTTATCATGTATGTGTATCACAATACTATAAATACATCAAGATCTGAAACACATATTCGCATGAAACTAGACAGTCAACAGTGAGCGGACTATATATGAGGTTGCCACTCACTCCAGCAATACAGCAGCAGGCGGGTGCGGCAACGAGAGCGAGAGTTTGCGTGGCCGTCAGTCGAGTGAGTTGAGTTCTGTGGAATAGAAGTCCGAAAGAGTCGCTCGCCAATCCAAAAAACTACGCAATTCGTGGGCTACGCTGGAAATTTCAGTCAATTATTCTTTCCAATTTTCAATACGTTCCATTTCGGATTAATCAGTTGATCTAATTAAAGGTAATTTTCATTGTTTTCTGCATTGTCAATCTCAGACATTGTATTTTTCCCTAATAAAGTGCAAAATAAGGTTTCTATCCCCTGTTGCTCTGCAGTTTTCGGTTGGAAGCCATGCCTTCTGCTTTTTGCAACTTGTGACTCCAGTCAAGTCACAAGTTCCAAGTCTACTAAGTTCAAATTGAATGAAATCTAATTAGCTTTGTCTTCCTTTAACCTTTATTAATGATAACTGGAATAAATTGATAACGGTGTCCTGCCACTTTTCCTTTGGTAACTTGTCTTGTTAACTTTTGTGAATTATTTTGTTATTTGTAGGCAAAGGTGTCGGTTGTCCGAACAGGAGAAATGGCATCGACTTCGACCTCGACACCATTGGACGTTGTCGCCGAAGAAGAAGAAGAAGCTGCATCGGTAGGAAATAAAGAAGAGGCAGAGGAGACTGAAGAAGAACCAGTCCAATGGTTTTCTTGCGTTGTGTGCAAATCTCAATCACTGAAAGAGTCAGCTGTTCGCCTTCAGTGTTTTCACTTAGTATGCAATGAGGAAGAACGACCTTGCTATGAGGAGATGTTGGCAGTCGGTGAAAATAAATTGGGTAAGCCATTTTATTTTTTTACTTTCAGATTTTACGGAAAAATACCAACAACTAATGTGCGTTCCTTTAATCACAGTTATCTTTTAAATTTACATAATTGCAGCTCATTGCCCGTCCTGCTTGACTGCTATCACACCGGAACTCACTGTTTTTGGAACAAGAGAGTGCCAATTGCTGACTAAGGAAAGTCAGCTGAACATTGAGTACAACAGATCACGCAAAGTATGCACTGCGTGTATCCGTGAAAATAAGGCCGTGTATTGGTGCGGTGACTGTAAAGATTACTTATGCACACCGTGTTTCGAGGTAATTAATTACTATTGTACATAATATATTTAATTGTTAAAACCTACATTCAAGATTACCTATGAAATCTTGGCATGCTTCTGCCATTTTCATACTTTTATTTATGTATGTGCTAAATTCAGCTACATATAAACCTTACTATTTACGCATTCCCCAGACAGTACATAGTTTATACTAAAGGCATCCCTGATTGATTGCTGCGAATTTACGAGAGCTTTCTCTATTTACATTACTTCTAAGTGGTAATGATTGATTGCAAATATGCAAATGGCACACGAATGCACAATGGCGATACAATTATAATTTAGCTTGGCTTGAAAACTTATCCACGTTCTTTGTATTCTTTGAATGTTTGTTTGCAAATATGTAGTATCATAAAAATGTTTATATTATATAATATATTCTAATTTACTTTATTTGTAATTGATCTTTTCAGAACCATAAGATGTTTAAAAAGACCATATTTCATGTTCCGTACAAGTTCTTAAATCGTGTTGATCTCTGTGAAACTTGTAAAGTAAATGAAGCCGTTTACGCCGACATAAAAAACAATAAACCGATTTGCATTTCTTGTGACCCACCTGAAGATCCTAACGCAATAGTCAAGTGGAATGCGTATGTCAGCAGTATTCAAAAGGAATGTACAACTTTAATTACTAAATTGGGGTACAGTCTCTTAATTGACTATTTGCACTCTTTTGTTACATTTAGTATTTATACGTCAAAATCATTAATATAATTATTTTTGTTACTTATTGTTAAAATAGTATTATAATATATTACACATGTTTAATTTAAATAAGCTCAAAAAGACTTTAGACTTTGTTTGTGCTTAACAGTCAGTCCTACATTAAGGTTATTAAAAGGATAATGAATTGTTACTAATACTTAATCTTTGTGCTAATTGTAGTACCATTGAGGAAAATTCTTACACTGCTCAGAAGATGTTAATTGACAATATCCATATATTGAGAAATGAAACTCTGGGTCAACTACTAAGTCAGCTGAGAGATCTGCAAGTAAAGTGAGTGAAAATGTTAGTTTCTAACGTAAGTTTCGTTATTTAAATAATTCGTTGCAATTACAATGATCTTTGTGAATTTTGTAGGTTGTTTGCTTCTATGGCGAATCGACTGTACCAGATAAGACTGACAGTCATGACTGAGATAACAAGATCGTGCAAGTATTACAACTTGAAAGGAGCCAAAGCAGCTCAGCTAGGTTCCATAGCTTCCCAGATCTCACAAGTATTAACTGATTTACTGGATAGTAACAACAACACAGAGCTGATTAATAAATATGCGTAAGTAACATTTTAAATGACCATCCATTTAATGTATTAGTACACCATTCCTAAAACTCCTACTCTAGAATTTGCAGTTTTTTAATTCTCTAGTTTAATTAGTGAAAAAGACGTTAAAGGCAAAAATTATTGCCTAGTTTTGTTTTAGTCAATTATAATTAATAAAAAACTGGATATCCTACACTCGGGGTGATTTCTCGTCAAATCGCTATTATTTTAGTGCTGCTATATAATATGCATTAATAATACAATTATTATGTATCGCCAGATACATTATACAAGCATCATCGTAAGTGAGCACTCACAATACCTATCTATGCTATTAGACTCTGACTGTTTGGTCACGTACGACGAGCGGCCGGCCGTCGGCCGTGCGTTGAGCGACCAGAGGAGAGTGCTTGGGTTTTCATTCTACCTAATCCAATTACCTACACCCGCACCCTATACCTACACGTTGCGCCATCCACTGGCGATACATAGGGACACCGGGCGGTTCGGTTTATTACGCATTGCACTGCAACAATACCAATGATCATGTGTTTGAATACAGAGACTACAAAAATAAGGCTGCTAACATCCTCGAAAGATCTGAAATGTGCAAGTTGAATGTAGACGCGGAGGCTTTTTTCAACAATGTCAAGATTAACCTAACTATTAATGATGACATTGGAATCCTGAATGAAGGTTCTATAAAATTTTTAATCAACACAATATATAACTTGTACTTTTGAAGTAGTATTGGATTTTTTAATTTGTTGAAGCAGCCTTGGATGAAATTGGTACCGTCCATAAGTCAAGCATGACGAGAAATCGGTACGTAGATCCAAGCCCGACTATTACTGAATCGCCAGAAGGGGTGGTAGAGGTAGTTGAACCCCATTCGATCCCTAAAAACAATGCAGAGGTTATTCTTGGCTATTTGACACAAGAGCCGGCTAGCAATGCTCAGCCAGTTGAGACACCTGAGGCTAAACGGAATGTCTTCGAATGGGATACAACTTCCTCTGAGGCAGAATCGGCTAGTACTAGTCAACCGTCATGTAGCTCATTGACCAAGAAAAGACCGAGGTCCGAATCTAAAGCGGAACTATCTTGGAAGAGGCCACGTTTGGAATCGGAGTCTGAATCGGAGTCTGAATCGGATGTTCAAAAAGCAGATGTGTGTGAATTTGATTATATTTTTATTACTTTTTCAATTAACGGATTTTGTGAAATTAACTATTTGCTTATTACTTATTTAAGATGGCACCGCGTAGAGTTGACACGGATGATGAAATTGCGGAATCGTGGCCAATATATCCTCATGATTATCATATGGCTAATGAGGATTTTGCAGCATCAGGTATTATATTGTACACATTCTTGTGTGTTCCCCAGTGTTGTTTTAAATAGTACTATAATTAATTATCATCCACTTTTTTAACTTATAGATAGTGATTCTCAAGAGACTTCTTCGTCGAGTGACGAAGCTGGGGATTCGGAAGGCAAAGAAGTGAATGCAACGGTGGTACAGGGCAATTCTAAAGCTACTGTTGATACTGCCATAGAAAAAAGCGTCGACGAACATAAAGTTCCTGATGAAACTGCAGAAAAAGATATTCCTGAAGAAGATAATGTTCAAAAACATGCGCCTTCAGCCAAGCCAGAAAGTGAGGTGGGGTCCCCGGGGACAACTATTTCGGACACCAATCCCCCAAATATGGCAGCAACTCCAGGTAGAAATATATGAAGTAAAACAGCCATACATATCCCGTGCGGGTAGAACCAGCACCGAATATTGGGATCAATTAGGGAAATGGCAGAGGGGGGCTACAAGGAAGTAATTATAAGGTTTTCCAGCAAGGGTTTTGCCATTTGTAAATATGACGATTTCCGAAGCAATTGCCCTTGGATATCCCAGCATTTCCCAATAATCCCAATCAGGCTTTCTCATACGTTCAAGCAACGCTATACCAATCGCAATACCATCTATCCTTGACTCACAACACAACTAAACAAAATAACCACGCACACCAGTCAGTCATCACTAACACACGAAAACTCAAATCAAATCAAATTGTGAGTCAAGGGTAGATGGTATAGAGCGTTGCTTGAACGTATGAGAAAGCCTGATCCCAATCATTTGCCCTAGATGCCTTAAACATTTTTCTCGGATTTCCAAAATAAATATACATCTAGAGAAATGTGTATAATTAATTATCAGCCACATTTTTTAACTTATAGAAAGATATTCTGAAGAGACTCCATCGCCGAAAGACAAAGCTGGGAATTCGGAAGGCAAAGAAGTGCATGCAACGGTGGTACAGGATGATGCTAAAATTGCTGTTGATGCTGCCGAAGATAAAGTTTTGAAAGGGAAAAAGGTGGATACCAAGGTGGTACAGGATAATTCTAAAATTGCTGCTGTTGCTGCCAAAGATAAAGTTTCGAAAGGCAAAGAAATGGATGCAACAGTGGTACAGGATCATTCTAAAATTGCTGTTGATGCTGCCGAAGATAAAGTTTCAAAAGGCAAAGAAGTGGATGCAGAGGTGGTACAGGATCATTCTAAAGTTGCTGTTGATGCTGCCGAAGATAAAGTTTCGAAAGGCATTAAAGGCAAAGGCGTGCATGCAACGGTGGTACAGGATCATTCTAAAGTTGCTGTTGATGCTACCGAAGATAAAGTTTCAAAAGGCAAAGAAGTGGATGCAAATGTGGTACAGGATCATTCTAAAGTTGCTGTTGATGCTGCCGAAGATAAAGTTTCGAACGGCATTAAAGGCAAAGGCGTGCATGCAACGGTGGTACAGGATTATTCTAAAGTTGCGGTTGATGCTGCCGAAGATAAAGCTTCGAAAGTGAAAAAAGTGGATGCAACGGTGGTACAGGATAATACTAAAATTGCTGTTGTTGCTGCCGAAGATAAAGTTTCGAAAGTCAAAGAAGTGGATGCAACGGTGGTACAGGATAATACTAAAATTGCTGTTGTTGCTGCCGAAGATAAAGTTTCGAAAGTCAAA
>JAQFYC010002402.1:0-25912 GCA_034694165.1 Tomocerus mixtus
GAAAATAGTTATGTTATGAGCATATAGTAGAGATGTTTCTACAAAATTGCGTTAGTAATACCATTAAATAATAAGTCTACTTACGTTTCGCCAAAAAAGCGAAAAATAATGGCATGTAATTCATAAAATTTGGCACTTCTGAGTTGAAAGGCTCTGAAAGAGTAAACAGAAATGGTAATTAAAAAACAATAGGTGTAATACAAGGAGCGTCTTGATAGCAACCAACTCTCTAAGCTTGTAGTCTGGAGCTGGAGAAGTAATTAATTGTACCTTGCAAGCCTGGGGTTTGCAGTAATTATTATATAATATTATTATTAGTTAAATTAATTATGCTTACGGTTATTTTGTGGTTTACTTCCAGCATTGTCTTTCGAGCATTTCACTTTGAGAACAAAGGAAATTATAATTATGATGACTAAGATAGCAAAGATAAACTCAATTATTAGGTATCCCCCGAAAACTCCCGAAACTTTGAATTCCTCCTCTTCAGCAACAAAAGAAGAAACTGGAGCCGCTGGACAATTCAATGGACAGTCCACACACGAACAAGATCGATTTGCATTCTAAAAATAATCATGTATTTTAAGTGTGACTATTTATTTAATAATACTTACTTAC
This sequence comes from Tomocerus mixtus, assembly GCA_034694165.1. Taxonomy (NCBI): domain Eukaryota; kingdom Metazoa; phylum Arthropoda; class Collembola; order Entomobryomorpha; family Tomoceridae; genus Tomocerus; species Tomocerus mixtus. The sequence continues at coordinate 619 of JAQFYC010002402.1, forward strand.
TACACCCTTTTGCTGTTGTAGTGTAAAAAATTTTACCGGAGGGTTGTCGGAGCACTTGTATGTGTCGAAAACAAATGGTTCATGGGTTTTGATGTCTTCTTTTGGTAAAAGTAGGTCAAGTAGAAGCGGAAGAACTTGATAGTCTTTCAGACCTTCTTTGGGCGTCACATAATGAAATATAAGATCAAATGGAGAGAAGCCGTTTGTAGAGGAGCCGAGATAATCAAACCATCTTTGTGGGGTACAGTGATAAGATCCCCATGGACCGCAAAGAATATCCAGTGCTGGTCTGCAACAAAACACATTATTATATTCTTATTGTATATATATCATTGTCAGTCTGCTCAGAGTTCTAAGTAAGGTTTCTGAATGAAATGGACATTTTTATCATTTCTAAAGATCCATACCCAAAGATTGGCTGGACAAGAATAGTATTCGCAATTTCGCAACCACAATCTAATACATGCGATACACTATACTACATCTGTCTTCAAATATGTAAGTATGAAGCATACTAAATAGCATCGCATCAATATTTATTGAATACCTATTAGTAAAGCTGACGAGAACATTTTTGCAGCTGTCGTAGGTTTCCTGGACACTTTTCTCCGAAATAAGGTAGCTGACCTTAGTGATGGCCTCTTTCGGTTGACCAAATTCGTCCAGATCAAGAGAGCGTCTCGTTTCCGTTGCATTAATAAACTTGTACTGTTCGGGGGTACAGACGATATTGCAGAAGGCTTGTTTGAAGTTTTGAAAACAGGAAGGACAGCGGCCCAGAATGGTTTGCTGCATTTCTAAATTTTGCACTAAGAATTCAATCTGGTTGGCTGAACAGCAAAGGGTGTCTCCATGTTGGTGAACTACTTCAGGGCAGACGACTTCCAGCTGCCGAAGGGCTTCTGCAGAAACCTGACGAGGTGGATGGTCCACTTTACATATGGAGTCAGTCCCTTCTTCTCGACGACAATTTCCGTACATGATACATTTCCCCTTACTTTCGCCTAAAGCTATTTCCACAACTTCACTTTCACTGGGAGACTGGAACAAAAGCACAATTAATTACTCCTTATCGTACGTTTACTTACGTTGCACGTCCATTCTAGTATATGTGACACACTTAAGAGTGAATCTGCCGTTTAATTTGGGTATTGAACTAAGGGATACAATATGGGTTATTTACAATACATGACCGGTTTTGCTGTCAAATAAATAATCTACTCTCATATGAGAGGATTGATCTGCGGGAGGGCTGAACGGGCACGCCTGAGATGAGAACGGGTCACCAGAGCAAGTTAGACCAAAATGAGTAGCATATTCTGAAAGATAGTCTTTCTGTCTATGGGGCTTGCGGGCGATTTTTTTAATTTTTATAATTTTTATGGCATAAAACAATTTTTGAAAAACGTACGTTTTGAGTAGGGATTTACATGGGAAGAGGTATGTAACCTTATTTAACAATTAAGTGCAAATATCGCCGCCAAGCCCCCTAGAAAATTCTGTCCTCTTTCGAATGAGCCTATAATCTCAACTTTCTACGATGAGCCAAAAGTTTGGCCTCATATCCCTACCAAAATCATTTTTTTTCTCCATAATAATAAAACGGACCAAGAAACTCGGAAAAGTGAAAGTTGCAATATGTGACAGTTCGCTTCTGCTTTCTCCATATCAACTTTTACATTGTGGTATGTACATAATGGAAGCACAACGCGTATAATAGTAGTGTAATAGCTCATAATGTACGTATATGTGCAAATGAGGCATTCCAAATGATAACAGCGATTGAGATGAAAATAGGTACTGTATACTATATGCTCGTATGTTGGAGTCGAGTCCCATATATAGACCCCGTAGTTCTCAATTGACTTCACAACTATCTCTCTGTAATACAAATGCCCTTCAGCAACCATACTTGTATAAGAGCTTAAATGTTCTAACAATTTTTGACAATCCTGAAATACAACTACATAAAGGATCAAGCATATATGATTCTCTTCGTTAGTCTAAGTTACGACAGAATTGGTAGGGTATTTGAAAGGAATGGTTGCAATACATTAAGTGAAGATAAGTATGCTTCTTTACTAATTAGGTATAGTTGAGTCGCACGAATGTGATGCTTTTTTGTAACAAACATGAATGAAATAAACTATGAGATCTTACGATGGTTATTGCTAGGAGAAGAGCGAAGAGTGTGAGACCAAATTTGCAGATTTGTTTGCAGCTCATTTTGCTAACGGCAATGAGGACCTGAGTTAATTGATGTTAAAGCAAAGCTCCCTGCAGGCTTTGCATTTGCATCTGCACGTCCTGGATATCAGTCAGCTCTACTTGTAACCACAGGCACAATAAAATCTACGTGCAAATATTTCAGTGAAACTTCTGTCACTTTTTATATTCGCGTGGGACACAAATCGGGGTTAGTAAATACAGTTGAACTGGGTAACGCACTCTATTTAATCAACTTTTCCTACACGTTCACTGCAGTGGATTATGAAACAAAACTATTTTAATTGTCAAGGCCCAAGAGGAATTACTTTTTTTGCATATAACAAAGACACTTCAACTTCAAACTACTTCAAACAAATCAAAAAAGGTCCGGCTAGTAAGAAATTGGGGGTGCTGTATTGTGTGTACAGCATATTTACTTGTATAGCATATAAATAGGTAACTTATGTAGCACACATTAATTGGTGGATTTAATTAAAGTAGGTAGACTTAAACTAGGCTGTGCATTCCATGACAAAAAGGATTATCTCTAGCACCACGAGAGTAGATATCATTTGATGTGTACTGACTCACTGAGTTTGTTGCTATTGTTTTGTTGAGATGGTGTCCGATTATAACTGAGAACAGATTGAAAAAGTGCAACATTTGCAAAAAAATTATGAGAGCCAGGTGCAGACAAGGGTATTGTAGATGTTTCGTCGGACGATGGGAATATTTAGAATGAATGTACCTAACCTACGTAACTAATGTACTGGAACTATGCACTTATGCACACACACTACACTATGTACTACAACAAATTCTCTGGGTAAGTATCTTCCATCCGCATCCTTAATAGTGTCAGTTACTTAGATTGCGAGCGACTGTATTGCATTGCTGATTGTATTTTTGTTGTGTTATTTGTATTTTGTATACCTACAATATTATAAGTAGCTCCCTTTACTTTGATGTAAGTGCGTGGAGTGCACCTTACAATTTACAAGCTATAACCGGCTGACCTCGACTCTCTCTCTCTCTATAATACCTCTAAGGTTATCTATCTGAATATCATGTACCTACGTTACGTATTTACTTCAATCTTTGTATTTACGTAGTGTCTACTTAAACAAAGGGAGTGTGCAAAGTCAAAAGAGTCCAGATAGACTAGCTATAGCATTTGAGGGATACTACATAAAAAGTGACGAGTCTTTTCTAAGACTTGCTCATGTAGCATAATGGATTATGCCTTATGTCATGCATATGACTAAATAATATTATATTACAATAGTACTACACACTACATAAAGATATTGCCACCATGTTAAATGTCTACTATGCTTGACATGTACCTATATGCATTTGCTTTCAGTTGTAGGGTCCGTACATTTAAAGTGTCCATAGTTACATCTGTAATAGATAACTACAATGTTACATTTGTTGCACTTGTTACACTGCACTGGCTATTCTTTGATATTACAGATAAAATGCGACTGTGTATTATTTGTAGGAGTAGTAGCTCATAATCACAATAAGTAATGGAGAGGAAGTGCCTGTGAGACCTCCATTCGTTAGTAATGCAAGCAGAGCAAAGTTATCGTGAGAATTTCTTTGATGAGACGGGAAATCTAAAACTGGATTTTTTAGCAAGTCGAGAACAGGAACAGAATGAATAGTTCTCGTACAAAGTAGTTGGCTGACATAATAAATAATCAGTAGAAGGAGACTTATAATTAGTTAGTTTGGTTACTTAAGTTAGTTAGATAACTTTTAGTACGTCACAAGTACCTCTATTATTAATAATGTCAGCCAGGCTTGCATAGAGTTGTCTCTTCTCTTACATACTCTCGAATAGTCGATCCACTTCCATACAAATAACAATTACCTACAATACTGGATGAGATGGGACTGACATGACATGACCATGACTCATTAAAGATGACTCATAAGTAAAATACAATATATATACCATTATTAATATAGAAATATTAAATATTTATTGTGTAGCACTAGTAGCCAATGTTGAACCCGCGTTGAACCTATTTAGTATTAAGATTATTGCTTGTAGTTGGTAAATGTTTTAATACTGACGCGGCACGCGGTAATCCTCTTGCCAGTTCTACTGCGTAATTGTAGTGCAAAGTCTTTGGATTTAAACTTAACATGTTTTTGTCAAGATGAGTTTCCAAGGCTTGATTTTGCATAGGATGTTCCAGCACAATACTCCATCAAGATCTTGTTTCTCCTTCACCAAATAAAATCTGTATTTTACTAAACCATCATAATCAGACAGACTACTTCCTTCCGGATAGAGCAGAACGGACAAGTTAACAATGAACTTCTTATCCTTATAATTCCCAACCAAGTGTATAGATGTACGGTATGTACGGTATATACATTACATGTTTTAGGCATTTCTTTCTGATAGTTAAATGTATTGGTAGCTTATTACATCTATGGGAAACACTGGTACACTTACACTAGAGTATTATACAATTACAATACACATACATACGCAATGCTGATGCTATGTTGTAATATTCAGTGTTGTAAGGATTTGTAAGGTTCATCACTTACAGAACCATAAAGTACTGGTGACGCGTACAATGAATACTAAAAATCAAGGTAGAAATTAAAAGAATTTCCAAGTTCAACTTCTTTGCGTCCGTGTTGCACTGTATAGCAAAATCGAGATAGTAGGCATGTAATTACATCTATATGCCTCCTTGTTCTTTAGTCTAGTGTATAGCACGCTATAATGTTTTAATGACAAGGCCGGCAATATGATAAGTAGAGTAAACTATGCGTTTAACATAGGTAGCAGATAATCCTTGCGCTACAATTTACAATTATTTGCAGGTATTGCAAATATACTTATCTGTATGTTTAGATTTTTGATACCTGTGCTCGATTTTAGCATATTGGTGCTTGAGGCTAAGCATTTGATTAATAAAATTCATATTTATTAAATATTAAATTATATTAAAGTACACCCATACATCTTCAACTTTGTTTCCAAATTGGATCACAATAATAATGCTTGCATTTTTATAAGTAACCTAATTAAGTATAAGTATACATAAGTATACCAAATTGTAATTGTACTTTATACCCACATTACCTAATAATTGTATTTACAATTGGGAAATGGATTCTGACGGAACAAGTCTTTTTATTTTCAAGTAAAATCCCACATTAAACAACATTCAACATGACTTCGGTGACCATCTTCGTGTAATCAAAATGCATTGATTTTCAGCTTCTCTAGGTCATTGCGTTAGATGAGGAATGCAAATTCAATGTATTTGAGCTATCCATACATTTATAAACAAACTTATTCTGTGAATTTACCCTTCACCTTAACCTTGTGTAAATGTATAATGTAAACAAATTATTTTGGCTTAGTTAACCGCAAAAACTTACAAATTATGTACCACAACTATTCTATACAACTTAGAGACAACTTATTTACAAAATCCTCCAGGGCAAAACTATTCATATGCATTAAGATATGGTTGGGGATACTGCACGCGTGTAAACTAGTAATAGTAGCTATCAGTTAGATATGCCACCCCTTTGCGATTTTGATCGATTTAAGTATGTTAGGAAGAATCGAAATCGAAACCACTATACACACAACACACAACTGTCAAACGGATATAATATAAATATTGTCTAGTAGCAACAAAGTGGGGTCTTTATTATTAGCTAATAGCTATGCCTAGTTATATTCATTCCTCCGATGTTACTTTTGATTATCTAGCTGGATTGTATTATACATATAATAATGTGTTGTTGCTACATAGAAGTAACATAGAACTAAATTCATACTATTTGATTTGACTAGAGTATGTAGTAATGTTAAGTATGAGTTTTTCAACCACATATTATAAGAAATAATAACAAATAGAAAAGTAGAATCTTGCAAATTACAGTGCAGTGTAACCCCAACAGGATAATACAGTACAAGTTGCATTTTCAACAATAATAATTGTATCTCTTTTTACTAGGTACATAATATATTTGTATATAGTGGTGTTTATTAGGTAATACTGTAGGTAAGCAAAGCAGCAGGCACCATGCATTCGTTCTTCTCTGCATGTACTACTACTTATTATTACTAATAGTTATTACAGAGTTATACACACAAGCCAGCGAGAGAGGTATGTAAAAGCGCTGAGCACAAACATGTTGAAGGTGAGCAACAATTTTCAGGAAGGAAGTGGTTGCTCAACTTTCGTGTTCCATAATATTATGGGAACGACTAAAACAAGAAAATTGCTTTTAGGGACGTTATTTAAGGTTATACCCATAAAATGGCAATGCCAAGGCTTAAAACAATAGAACAAAATTGTCACAACAAAACAATAACAGTAAATTCACCCCGAATTTTGTCGTATTTTCTATATACTGGCTGCTAATAAGTACACTTGCTTCGCTGCAGAACTGCTTCTTGGTATAGTATAAGTGTAGGGATGCTAGAGGAATGTGACTTTGTCCAGTACTGGTAATGGCAGTCATTCAATTATAGCATGCTACAATGCTAGGTCAACATACATAAATGCAAGAAGTAATAATAAGTTCTATAATGACATGCTCAATCGATAACTAATCAGTAATCCCATTGTTGACTATTTCCAGTTACTTGTAGTGGATGCTAGTAGAGTATCCATTTTAAAATATATGGGGATTTAGATCGGTATTGTCAACTGTAAAATCCAATTACTTACCTGCAGTATAGCATCCCACTTCGTATTGGCTGTGAATGAATGCTGCCGTCTTACAAATGAAATCTGTCCGCGCTGTGTTTCGCTTTGCTTAGCTGAAAGTTGCTTTACCTACAAGTGCTTTAGCTGAAATCTGCAGTGGGCAGACTATACTTTTAGCTAAATATTGTCTCAAAGGATCCATCCTTACTAAATATATGTAAATTAATAGGTAGCCTATTACTATTCTCTCACTCAATTTACAAATAAAACACTACAGATATTTTAACAAACATCATAGTAAAATATAATGTCTGTATTACTTTCAGCCATATTACGTATGTAAAGTGTAAGGGGCCATTTTATAATATTGTTATTCTAGGCAAATGTGTATATAATCGATAATTTTGAAGTAGGAAATACACTGTAGGCTCCCCATTATCAACGTAAGCAGTGTAAGCAGTACACACTTTCAGTATGTCGGTAATGTACACGGCAGATTTCAGCCACAGCACATTGTACAGATAGTTTGCGGCCACTTTCAGCTAAGCAAACCAAAACACAGCACGGAGGGCACGGACAGATTTCATTTGTAAGACATTGATATTTCGTCTTTCGCATTTCCTGTCTTCAGTGGGAAGTAATGCCCCCAAAACGCATCTAGCTTATATAGAAATGCTCATTCTGTCTGTCTGTCTCTCTGTCCAAGTATGGTATTATATTGGTAAATCGTTGAGCATGTGAGCAGTGAGGATATTATCATGGTGAAAGATTTTAGTATAATATGTAGCGAATTGATGTGTGTCCCAACAAAAATGTCTTTCATATATAAAAAAAAGTATACTCCCTCTACTTTATGGCTTCCACAAGTTGAGATTTTCCATTCTCTGAACTCTTTCCTCTGAATTTGAGTTGAGTTGAAGTATCTGCGTTCTTGTGCCGGGTCCCCACCGCCACCCGACTCGCCCAGTTCCTTCCTCTTTGACTTACTTATTTGCGAGTATTTGTATTTTAGTTTTGAATTTACCTTAGCTAGGAGGGTAGGGCACAGTTCCGCTACTACAATTAGTTAGCACAAAGGAAACTTGCCAAAGAGACTTCTCCTACTTTTGCCAGGATATTGTGAGTCTTCCCTTTTGAAACTCTGCTTTCTATGTCATTCATTTTACTCACTCTCTTTCTACTACTTCAAACGACACAAAATTCTACATCCTTCACCTCTTCAGCCTTTTATTGCTCTCTTATAATATTAATGCTCATAATACTATATACTATTATTAAGGATTGCTATATTGCTACCTATTATAGTACTGTACTTATCTTCATATTATATCATATCAGCACAGCACAATACTCTAAACTCTAAACTGAAGTCGTTAAAGTACTCTGTTTCCCTCTCAGACTCAGATTTCTAACTTTGCAAGGAATTCCTCGTTCGCTCACTCAGACACAATATACAAAATACAAAGTAGAGCATAATATCTCTTTCGTTATTTTGTTCATCCACTCGCTAACATGACTATAAATAGAAATGCTGAAGAGACGCGAATTGAGTATTCTGCCACAGGAATGAACACTAGTGGGTATTCGCTGAGGTTGAAAGAGCATGATAATTAAATTGTGAACTGGAATTGTGTGCCACATTTACATATGATTACCGTCAATATTTATCCAGATTAAATGTATTATGGTGTAACTTTAAGTGTAGCTACTGGGTTAGAAATTACATGCGAAAAAATGATAATAAGCTTAGCCATGATGGGTGGGTCGTAAGTCGTAACAGTAACGTAGTACGTAACGTACCTATGGGGTTTGCACTTATACTATACAAAATCTTTGCTTAAAATCTCATCTGCTCAACCGCCATATCGTTGATTGCATGCATATTCAGAAAATCTTTTAGATGCTTCGTACATTAGGAAGAAGTATTTTTGTACATATCTTATCACATCATTGTCATTGATTGATTGATTAGCTTTATTAAAATGATAGCCCTAACCAGCTCAATAAGTACATCCACTCCCACAGTCCCAATTAAGCATGCCAATATAGAATTTAACCTAATTTAGTCATCATGATGTATTTAACTTTACATAATCGAGACATCGAAACAGCCTATACATTCTATTAATACTCTTCTAGTTCTGCGTACACGTAGGAATAGATGAAGGAAAGGTGGTATAGTGAAAGGCAATCTGCTTCGAGCTAAAGAATCCACTGTACAGGGCAAAGCAATAGAGACGGCTTAGATGTAGTTGGCATATCACGTCAAGAGATTTAATTAGATTCCTAGCAAACCCTACTTTATTACTTTGTACGAGCTACACAACTACAGCTTGCAAAGTTCAGTTTTCTCTGAAAAACTTTCCCTTCTTTTCCCGGCCCGAGTTATATTATCCAGCAGTAGGACTGTATTTTGGTGGATACATGTATAGCGTATATCTACAAGATATATCTCGCAATATATATCAAGAAATCCAATCAATTGAATCAGCTGATTTTAGTAATGTGCTGTCCCATTTTAAAGGGTATGATGTGATAATACCAATGAATATTTGATAGTACTTTGTATTGTATTGTATTTATTAACTGAAAGGTCACAGGACAGTTTTTCAACTGAATTTTACAACCGAAATTACAATGAGTTAAAAGTTATAACAGAAAAAAATTAACTTAACAATAGTTTATCCTAATACCCCGTATATCTTATATAAATTCCGAAAAAGATTCGATTTACCCAATAAGGAACTAATACTGGAAATAAATAGTTTTATCAGTGATACGATTCGATTCATTCTCCACAATCATTTATTTTCCCCACATTAATTATATTGTTAATTTTGGAAAGCCATTTCTAATGAACATTTTATGCAAAAATATGTTCATAGCTTTGATTTATCATCTACTTTATGATTTTAATATTTTTTTGTCATTATTTACTGTATAGGTATTACTGTGCCAATTTTGGCAAGCCTTATTTGTAAGGTCAGTTTAGGTTTATATGAATATATACAAATATATGCATTTTATTATACAAACATAAGTAGTACAAGAGCCAAGGAATATCTGGTCTTAGGCACTAGTATATATCTATAATATGGCTAAGAGAGCTGTTGCTTCGACTGTAGTGTAGAGCAGGTGATCCTGGTTGATCTGGTCCTGAGTGAGTTGATCCAAGGAGTCAGTCAAGTGAATCCAATCGAACAGAATCACAACGACATTGTGTCATGTACACAAACACAGTATATGTGGTTAGACTATGTTTTTGCAATCTGTATGCTCACAATGTAATCAGGCAGCCAGTGCAGTAGACTCGAATCGGTTTTGTATTGTACCTATAGTATGTACATAACATACATTGTATTACATTTGTATATAATCTAGGTAGTTGGGTATTGGGTAGGTAGAATATATAGACTTCTAAGTACAAAGTAGACGATTATGTCTGTCAGTTAATATTAAATACATGGGACATAGTGGACTACTTATACACACGAAGTTGTTGGGAAGGTAGACAATTTAGGGGAAGAAAGTTGAGGAAAGGAAGAGAAAGTAAAGACGCAGCAAAACTGAACACACAGGGGAAATCGAAAAGAACACACGGCTTATAGTTGAGTGGGACGAGCTGCTTTCCATTGCTGTTTCCCAGCCAAATCTAGGAAACGGCCTCTAGTCAGACTCGGAGACTCAGACACATCATACTTTCGTGTACGTACTTACAATGTTAGTACGGCACAAGTACAGCTCAGGTAAAATATTATATGCTCCAGGATATCGCTTCATTTCTGTCCAAATTCGATTGACCATGGCACATCGAACATTTTCTGTTATATTTACTACTAGCATTTAAAAAAACGTTACGTTTATGGTTTCCCTTTTAATATCCTCATCATCGACTTATATTGTAGCAACTAGGCAAACCATCGTAAATATCTTGCCATCGAAAATGCGGTTTTTGACATTTTAAGGATTTTAAGTGGAGTAAACACTTACGTATAGGATTCATAAGTTTAATTTATTATTTTCGTCAGTTTAATGCAGTGTCTTTAACATCCGTATTTTCAAAATAGGGATACGGTACTAGTTAAAATTTGGAAATTGAACCTTGTGTCGTCATTACAGTTTCGAGTTGTTATACGTACTTCACCCGGCACCTATACTTAACAATTAAATTGTCCCAGACTCTTCTCCTACTTTGCTGTTATAGCGAGAAAATAATATCCGCTCTTGGATTATGTAAGGCAGAAACGTAGCGGAGAAGGAGTAAAGGTTTAGCATGTTATTTAGATATAAGCATAATGTTCACTTTATTATCATTACGTTGTTATAAGATAGCGTTTGTGGCTGGCAGTAGTGATACGTATCATAATAATAATAACACTAGGTAGATGAGACATCCCTACAGTAAAATATCTTTGTAAAGTGTATACCTATATCAGTATAAGTATTTGCTACTAAAAGTAAAATAGTTGGTTCTACAGTTACTGTACTCTTCGCAACCCATGCCAGTTATAATTTCCATTAGCTGAATAGTTTTCGTGGTTTCCATTGAATCTCGCAGCGGGAGGATGACATGTCGTAGGCGAAAGTCCAATTCCACTCTGCGCTGCCTCTTCCCTTTTCCCCGCCGCTACGAGTCTCCTTAGTTTGTACAGGATACTCGATCATATGTACTATAACACACCTTGCCCTAAATAAACAGCTACATACTTATATGTATAGGTACATACATTTTCATTCCCTTATTCAGCTAATGGCTAAAGCTTCTTCCACATTATCATGGTGTACGGAAATATGTAATATGTACAGGAGTTGCTTCGCTCACCAACTTACGCTGCTTTCCCTTACTTTCTCTGCATAAATCTTTGCTTACGTAATGTAATTGCACAATCTGTTGCTTAATATGCATTATACATTTCACAAGTAGTATATTTTACTGGAACTGCTAATGTACATTATATGATTTCGGTACCATAATTGTTTTAGTGATTGTTCTGCTTTGCTATATGGTAAAAGTATTATACTAAGTCCGATAACATCATGAAACAAAAAATTGATCATCCGTATTGGTACCTCTACTTGTGGAAACTTTGGCCACTGAAAAGATGATGATATATCTGTCATAGTTCCTTTCTGGCTGTTTGCGATCTGTTGCTTCAACAAGGGAATTCCCTAGCCTACCCATATATCCCATTCCATTCAAAGCCCATACACCGCTACACTGCTCTAACTAATCAGGACCTGACGACACCTAGACTATATAGTATAATAAAAACAAACTGTATATTAACTAAGTAGCATGTATACCGTAGAATACAAGTAGTGCTCTGAAGCTATAGTACATAAATTGCTAATACTCTTCTGGTATTACAAATAGTATTGTGTCATGGTGAGTACATGATTATACTGTAGAATACAATAAGGTACTGATACCTAATTATTTTGTTATATATATTTGTTTTTATCTACAGAAAGCTAAGGCATATTGAAATTGTTAGTTTATTACGTAGATTTTGGTGGCCATGTCAGGCATGTCATCTATGAATCACCTTCATGCAAGTCTGTCTATCTATAGTATTTATATCTGTGTCATGCCTGTAAGCTTCAAAGTTGCAATGCTTTCCCTTCCTCTCTTCCCCATAATGATTACCTTTGCTTTCTCATTCCACTTTCTTCTCTCACAAAGGTAATCAATCACCTGAGAGAAGGGGACACAATAGAAAGTCCAACTACTACTAACTCTATTGTCACTTTATTGTACAGAAAGATAATTTGCTTTTGCAATATCAGATAGCAAGCAATAGGATGTGTCTCATTCCACGGTGTACTATACTTAACGTTCCAGATGCTTTTCGTACAAAGGGTTATTGTGACTTCAATTCACTAACAATGTTATATTGCATTTCAGAAAATAAAAACTGACTAAGACTGAGATGTATGTAAACTTTAGTAAAGTGTGTCATGTCATAGTCAAATACTACAACTAGTATATATATTGCATGAGTTGTCCTAGCGATATATGGTATGTATTTTATTATGCAAATTCAAAGCGCATGCACCCAAACATTTTTTGAAAGGATTTAGTTCACTATATTAAATATGTAGGCCTAAATTATATGGTTGTCCAATATATCACGCTATTGATTTTAATGAATTTTATTTCCTTCGTGGAGAATAATGATAATAAATGAGAGCAAGAGAGGGAAAGAGATAGGAAATTTGAGATGGAGAAAGTTTTCTCGCATGAGTTTGAAGCTCACGGAAAGTCTGCAGTAGCTCATCAGTTCCAGCGCTATCACTCCATAGCCCAACGAATTTTACAGCCACGTTTCTATTTTATTAATTTAGGCTTTATTTTACCTTAGGTTCTTACTTCAAGGCTGTTAGGGGCAGTATCGCGTGCGAGGCTGCAAGTTATCGAGGCTAGGATTCCTCTGTGGCTATAATTCCATGTCATGTTTAGTCATAGTCAAACAAAATCATGGGTAGAAGATCCGACGCCGCACCCGGCCGAGTCCTCTTCGTTTTAATCTCATCTCATCCCGTTTATATTCCATGCTGCATACGCTGATTTTGACATGCACAATATATCGTAGTCAAAAATTGACAATGGTTGTGTTTTGCAGACCAGAATTTGAATTTTACTAAAATGTAGCAGTAAAAATGAGAAAGATAATTTTTGAAGAAGTCAATGCTCGCACTTGATGTTTAAATTGTTTTTATATAGTACAAACAAATGCGGCCACAAAATGTGCTCTCTAATTATTGAATGATCATTGCAAGCACCGCAGTCTATAATAATACTACATATAAGACTGATGAGTTTTTGATATCTGAGTTTGTGGAAGACATTCTAGTCATTTGATATGTTAGTAGAGTACATTGCAGTGCTTTTGCAGTACCAGGTTTATAGTTTAAGAATTGTTAGGTATATGAATGTGTATGGGGATAGGGGATGTACTTGTACATTTAGATAGCAGGTAGTATCGTTGTATGTGTGTGTGTGGCAGATAGAGGGAATGGGAAAACTATATGGAATGGAGTGACTGACTGAATTCGAATCAATATTTTCTCCGAAGTAGGAGAGGGAGGAACTAGGAAACGGAATGATGCGATCTGATGTGATCTTTACAGTTTTGATGTACATACTACATACACTGCACTGTTGTACTATATACATTATTGTATAGGTACCTATTCCGTACATTCTCCTTTCCTTTCACTCTCTCTCACCGTTACTGCTCCATATGGACTATATTTTCACTCCCATTCCCATCCATAATATGGCAGTCAGCCCAGCAATAACAACAGCGTTGCTGAATGGATCTATTACATTAAGTACTACAAATATTGTAGGAATTATGTACACTAGGAATTAATTATTATGAATATGAAGACACAGACAGAATCTGTTCAACCAACCACTACACTTCTCTATAATATACTGTTGCACTACCTCCTTTCACATCATTATCTCCACGCTGAAACTTTCTCTTTGTCTATCTTTCTCTTCCTACTCTCAAAGCAAATGAAATTGTGTACAATTTTGCTCTCATTTCATATTTAGCCTTGTATGCACATAGTAACTTATATTTGCATTAACTCATACTAATTAAATCTCTCTAAATAGCAAAATGAGAACGCGCAGGCCACATCACTGGGTTCATTGCAAACACCCCAGTATTGAACCCTGATTTAATCTACTAATGAGATTACTAGGTAAATACGTTGGTACATATCTGTACATATAATAAATAGTCTCTTGCCTATTATAGGTATCAGCTTTGTTAGCAAATCTAATTTCACTAGTTGTGTGCTCTGTTTCATAGCAGTATAAGGGATCAAGATCAAAGTGCCCTCAGCAAAAGTAGTTTGGCTTTAGGTAATATGTGGTACAAAATCGCTAAAATACCCATCTTTTGATGTTGGATGTAGTAACATGTTTTATGCGGTTTAGAGAAAGCTTTATTATGCGTGCTATTTATTTGCGTACTTTTATATGCATCTCTTTAGCGCAAAGTACAGGGACATGGCACAGTTAGACTGACAGATTTTGTCCTAATATTATTCTGCATTATGGGCATATTGGTGGACGGAGCGAGGAAGTGAAATGACGAACGTGTTCTTCTACGCTTGTCTATAAATAAATTCCGAGCTCCACGCTTTCCCTTCCTTATCACAAGAGTTCAGTCAGAGACAGAGAAGTAAACGGGCGGACCACGGGACTTAAAGCTCTTTCTCTTCGGCTAACAACACACATACATTCACATTCACTATTCACACACATAATATTTGCACATGCACACGACACGAACTAAAGCTCCCCATTCCCATTCTCTTACTACAGAAATACAGAAACTGCGGTCAGACTCGAGACAGACTGGGATCATATCAGTGAGTGCAATAGCGACAGTGCTGGGCAGAACGAACGGAGTGCGAAGCGATTCGAAGTGAGCAAACAAGTTGTTGTTCTCCCTGAAGAGCGTCCGTTCCCTTTGTTTTATTTGCAATAACCAACGGACGGTGAATTGCAAAACCGAATTGTTCTAGATATTTATAGCTCAAAGAAAATAGCTTACTATTTGTACTACTAACTATTATGTCCAACTGCTCATAACGACTATATACTTATCAATATAGACATTCCCCTTTCTCCTTATTTATTTATTTTATTAAGTAAGTAGTTTAACAATCAATTCACACAGGCCTATGACCATTATACCTATAGGTATATAACAATAAATATTAATGGTAACGACTCCTCCCTCTCTTTCTACTTACCTGCCTACACACTTACACACTACTGATAAAGCAAACAAGCAAACTAAACTACCTACCTACATATGTACAAACGTATGTCTCTGTCTGTACATTACATTTTCGATTTATTGATTAGGGCACACTATTGTGATATGAAGAGAGTGCAATCCCAATGAGCCCATTGACGTTACGATTACACTAACTTCCTTACAGCTACAAGTACCACAATAAAATTAACATTAAAAAGTGAGATAGGATCTGCTAATTAGGCAGTGGGTCTTTGCCGAACTAATAGCCCATTAAAAGACGCCAATTAATTTAGTACTAGATCAGGTTTTAGGTATTCCTGCAAATGTTGTAGCGGTGCGGTGGTGTCAGAGAAGGACGAGAAGACACTTTGAATTTCTTCTGCATTATGGAAACAAAGGCGTTAGTTACAAATTGGAAAACAATGGAAAGTTGGGTGCACATATTATACTACATTGATACTTATAGTCAAATTTAGCGTACACTTTGTTTAGTGCACATTTTAATAATGGCCTATAAAAAAGAAGAATAAGGACCACAACGAATACTTCCTTCTGTCTGACTCCCTGGAATTCAATAGAGAAGTCATTTTTAAATTGGCAAAGGAAATAGAGGTACGGAAACGGGAGTGTTTTTGTCTTTTGTGAATGCGTCGCTAAGAAGAGAGAATGGATTCAACACTCGACACTCGAGAGAACATCAACTTTATTCAGTGCTCAATGACTCATGGAATGACATCAAATGGAATTCCTTTCAAAGTTTATTTTTGTTCAACAAAGGGGCTGACGGCAGTAAGCTTATATGCTGAATGTTGAAGTAAAAAGTATCTGGAGAAAGGTCTTTCTCCCATTCCAGAGTGAAGTGCAGTGAACAAGTGCTTAGTCTCCTGAAATAATAACACATAATAATAATAATGATATACTCATCCATAATATATGTAATCACAATAGTCGTAATAATGGAGCGGAGTACATCATTTAGTAGCATGGCTAGGTATAACATACAGTAGCTGCTTTCTTTCTCAAGGCATATATGGAAATTCCAAGTTGGAATTACTTTCTTACTCCAAAATACATGCTTATGTATTCACTCTGGCACATATACTCCGACTTGTGCTAATAAATAAATATAAATATAAGATTGAGTACCTATGTAATAATATCTGTAGTAATATTTATTAGAGTCGCAAGGGTGATATATACTCTACATACACTACACTATATTATAGTATAATACACTCATATATACAATATTTGCCCAATGTACTCTACTCGATGCTTCTAGTGCTATTGTATACCTAACGTACAATTTTCAAAAAGAAAGCAACTTACAGTATTACCTGCCATTGCTTGTTAGCTATTTGGAAAGTTCCGCAATAATTGCTTTCCTTTCCCTTTCTTCGCTATTTAAGCTGGACAAAACTGTAAACTGTACTGTGTGACCCATTCTATTGATTTGAATTTCAATTTTATTAGAAGCTCATCCTACATATACACAGCTTACCCACTTTTGCCACTTGCATAAGTAGATAAATAAAACAGTGCGAAATAAAATAACAATAAGGTGGGATGGCACACACTCTATTCAACTGGAAAATGTATTCGCTCAATTCATTACGATTCCAAAACCCAGGAGATCGAAAACCAAATTTGGCGTAGATATTTAGTTAGATTGGTGGGCTTCTGCTCTGCATTTCATAGTTTATAGTGGATTGTCGGATTGTCTATGTACATAATACATAATACTCTAACTGACTACTGACTGGATGGATGGAATACCAAAGTAACGTATGTCACATCATTGATACATCTTTTATGCAGATATATGCTACATTATTACAGAGGGAATGTGATGTAAGCTATTTACTAGCATAGGTACCATATTATTTTCCTTCTATACATCAGAAACATTTACTGAAGACTATCCCTTTTATTACCCTGGAAGACTAAACATATTCTGTAATCTAATAAATAGTCCATCAACAATGTGCTCAGTTCTACTACCATAATCTACGTTTGTGAACATATAGGATTTGTATCACTTGTGCTTGCAAACGGAAGTTGGAAGGAGTCCTCGTCGTGTTTGTATATTCCCGATTCCCGTTTATCCATGTATTCTATGCATCAATAATTGAAAAGTGTGCACAGAGAAAGTTCTTGAGCCATATCCGTTTATTTGTGAATGAGATTCGTGACTTTTGTAGGAAATGAAAGTTTAGTTGGCAATAGTTGAACTGGAACGAAGTGACAACACGCGAAAGGATCTACACAAGTTTGAGTACCCAAATTTCTAAACCCATTCCCACCCACAACCCTAGAGGACCTGCCGCCTCCCTCAGTACTACACACATGAAATGGGCTAGGAGACAAGATGGGAAATTAAATCAAACAAGCTACACCTATTTATAAAGCTTAGGCAAGAAAGGCACAAAGACTTTCACCAATCATACTGTGAATATGCTGCTCGGAAGTATCAGTATTAAAATTATATATTACTGTATGTGTGCTATTAAAATTTATTGCTCTCATTAATTTTTCGAGATTAAACCCAATTATACTACGCATACTCTACCAATTACAAATATTCTACTAAAACTACAGATAAATGTACGCTTAAACAATAGAATCACACACTCAAACTCAAGTCAATAAAACTCACTTATCCCCATGTTTCCCAATGAGACGTAGGAGAAACTATGAAGCTTACTGCATCATTTTCTATGATAATGATAGCATCATCTAGAAAATCGATTTATTTTGAAGTGGAAATATTGTGTTGGTAGATTATTAGTGAGTGACAGTCACTGAGTGTCCCTTATCTGAATTGGAAGAATGGCTAAAATAAATATTCAAGATGGAATACCAATGACATCGACGAGTGAAAGTGGGGAAGTAGCTGCCTGTATTGGGATTGGGAATCAGGGGATCATGTGCGAAAATGAAGAAAACTACTTTGAAGGAATCAGTGAAACGTACGTTGTAAACTTGATAACCTTAATTTTTACTTGATTTTTACAATTTTTATTTGATTTGCGCAGACAACAATACTAGTAGACTGCATCTAATACATTTAGCTTTTATTACTAGGTGGAATAATATACGAATAGGTGATAGCAATAAAATGTAGTTTCACAAATTATGTTTTTGTGAATTGCCTGTGTGTGATGTAGAGAAACTTCGGAATTGGACTTGGACGTGGAGAAGGAGGAGGAGGAAGACGAACTACAAAAGGCGATCGAGAGTATTTTGGAGTTGGAAGAAATCCGGGAGCAGGAGGATCCTAATGGGGCAACTGGGAAGGAAACTCTGTACAAGTGTGATATATGTCGTAAAAATGTTAACGTGAAAATGTTGGAGAGACACATGAACAATCACAAAAAGCGAGAGCAGCGGGGAGAACTGAAATGCAAATTCTGTGGTCGTCGCTTTGTCAAGCGTCACATAATGTATCGTCACGAGATGTCCCATCGCCAAAATATTTATTTGTGTCAGGAGTGCGGGCGACCATTTTATCGGAAAGATGTGTACGAAGTACATGTGCGAACCCACACAGGGGAGAAACCTCATCAGTGTCCCATTTGCAAAAATCGCTACAACGACCCGAGCAACTTGCGAAAACATATGTACTGTCATGAGACACATAAAAATTACAAATGTGACTTATGCGACGAAGATTTCAATACTTACGGCACTTGGAAGAAACACCATCGACTCCATGCCGGTCTGGAGAACTTTAACTGCTCCGTTTGCAGCAAAGTTTTTTTCCGCTGGGAGAAACTAAAAGATCATGAAATCTCTGTGCATAATATCACCACCCGAGAAAGACAAACGGAGAAACGAAAAAGCACACCAAGAGCTAAGAAATCCAAACCCACAAAAAGGACCGATCAGAAGGTGAAGAAGGGCCATGAACAAGCAAAAACTGCTAATACTCGCTCCTCAAAGAATAAAAATGATAAAAAATGTAGTGGCCATAGTAAAAGAAGCAAGATAAAATCCAAAAGTTCTAAATTGGGGGAGAAACCCGAAAAAGGGGCTGAAAAATGCAACGTGGCTGTTGTAACTGCAAACAGTGCTGAAAATTCTTGTGGGACTGACAAAGAGAATAAAGAAGAGGAATTAATTATTATCAGCATTCCATCTCCAAGTGGTAACGAGAGTCCGATTATAGACTTGGAGGATATGAACACTGTTATGGAGGAGCAGATTCTGGAGCCTCTGTCCCCCATTCACGTGGGTCCCTATGAAAATATTGAGATTGAAGATGTGACAGATGAGAACGAAGTGTTTCTCCCTCTTTCCCCCATCCCCATTGCAACAATTCCATTTACATGCCCCATATGTGGTGAGGAGTTCGAATCGCAAGATAATTGGGAAACCCATTTCATTTTAGCGCACGGGGACAACAGAGCGGAGGGTCAGTTGCTTCAGGAAACGCTTACACCTCTCACCGCTGAGAGTTTTACCTGTTGGATCTGTGGAGTCGAGATCCGAGTGGATTCGGCGGAATCTGCGACCAAGTCTGCAACACAAGAAATATCCCCACTATTCCAAACACTCCTTTCTTTCCAGGGTGCACTGAAAGAATGCCCAAAATGTAAAAGCGCAAAAACGACGAAGAAACCTGCTCAATAGTGTGTTTAAAGTATTTCATTATCCCCCTGCCTGTCTGTGGAGATAGGATTAATGAAAATAATACCAATTTATTGTCGGTATACATTACTATGTATGTAATGATTACTAAGCTTACTATATCAGTGGGTGGGTAAAATTTACGTATCTTCAGTTCTCCGCATTGCGTAGGCGTCATCTCCTCTAGAAAATCTATGCTAATTTGAGACAAAGTAAGTGATTCTCCTTGTAATTGTCACTCACTGCAGATTAGAGGACATGGGCGATGCACGCAAGCGGAACATTAAGTACAGATATTATTCCTTGCCAAATATAAAGAGGTGGAGGTATCACTCCCAATTTGTGGTGTACCAAGCTCATAAGTAAATTAAATTACACTATACATACTATACAATGCCAAATATAATATGGTACGCACACCAATATTAAGGTTGTGTAGATCTCTACTCTACTCAAATGATGTCATAAGTAGAGCAAAAGCAACGCATTAACGAATGCTGGTGTTTACCTCACCTACCTGTCAGATTCAATTACTTTTAGCATTCGGAAACCTGTTCGCCGTTTTCAATTCTCTAGAATCCGGCAAATGAGGTGACATGCTAGAGGAAAGCTTCTTTGTGGCCATACGTATACTGTATACACAATTTAACACAATACAATCCACAACACAACCTGACTGACTAAAACCCTAAATACTTGCACACGGTATCACTAATTATTTACTTATCCGATAAAGTGGATAAGTATATATGTATTGTGTATTAGTACGATCGAAAATCGAATGAAATAAAGCTAATCAAATGATACAAACTTACCTAGTTTCAGTTGTGATTTGTAAGGTGAAGATAGAACTCATTTAATTGAGACATCCTGGTGCTTAACCACACAAAGTGAACATTTGATTGTATTGATAGAATGAATTACGTGATCATAACTATAGTAAGATAGACTGACATTATTTATAATTAGTCTAACTCGTAGTACCCCAAAAAAATTAATGGTTCATCATATACAGTAGTCAGTATTGATATTGATGCATAACTAAGATGGAGAAAGTAATGTTACTTTTGTTGCTACAAAAGGCATATTGTAATTATCTGTAATAAGTAGAGCCATTGATGTAGTGCTTCCATAACTATACTAACTTTAGGCGAACAGCGATGAGGCTGAATACAAATTCTCTTTGATGTGACAAATTACAGAGAATTTATGCATGCGACGATGTGCATAAATATAGAGAGAAGCCTGTACATACAATACTAACAGAGTATAGCTACTATATAATAATAATTATTATTATTGACATCAAATGCCTGCCGGCTATTCATGCTAAGCATATAGTACTCTATACCATCATGTATCCACTAATGCTATTTATTACACAATAAGGTTGTCAGGCTGTACATCTCAAATTACGTAATATATATGTATCTGATGTACTTAACAAGCACATCTTGAACATATTATAGTAATAATTAATTTGTCTTCTTAGCAAAGGAAGTGCATATGCGACTGAGGCCATAATCGTTATATACATGTACTTATTTCCTTTGCATTACTAATGGCACATTTGGAAAGGACTTATTATACTATACTACATACTTTTAAAAGCATATTAATACCTAAGTGTCTGTAGTAAAATTTTATAGAATGTATGCTATAATATGTAGGATAAAATATTCTAAAGGAGGCTGCTGCTGCCAGAGACAAGGAAAAAAATAAATGGAG
Organism: Tomocerus mixtus; assembly: GCA_034694165.1. Taxonomy (NCBI): domain Eukaryota; kingdom Metazoa; phylum Arthropoda; class Collembola; order Entomobryomorpha; family Tomoceridae; genus Tomocerus; species Tomocerus mixtus. The sequence goes on from JAQFYC010002402.1 coordinate 22,673, forward strand.
ATGGGAAGGAACGGGAAGAAAAGTGAAAGCGGAGCGGGGGGAAAGATCTTTGAGAGACAAGATGTCACAGAGGACATATGTCAAGATCCTACGCTGCTGCTCTGTCAGATCACTATGTATGTACATGTACAAGTACAGTGTGCTGTAGGCAGAACGAAAGTAATTCTTAGAAACGCTCTATCTACATATTGTATACCAAGACTTTGAAAGTAGATAAGGTAGCTATTATTCTTGGTATTTGAATAAAGGATTTAGTAACTGTAACTACATAGCTTTTTCTCTACAATTCTTCTTCTCCTTTCTACGAAAAGGAAAGCCAATAACTAAATTCTAGAGCTACGCTGTGCTCTAAGCACATTTGTAATAAATAAAAGTGTTCAGTTTATTCGATGATGACAAACAACAATGCACTTATTGTATGTGCGAAGCAATACGGATGCCTAAGTCTATCTATAGCATTACGTATATTTTTAGCATGTGTAATATAAATAGTATACAACATATTTGTACCTACGTATAAAGTTCGGATTTCAAATGGACAAGCTATACATTTTCTTTAAGGTAAGTACATTAGGCATATGACCGGCTTCATCAAACGTTGGGCTGTGGAAAAACCTGTAAAGTACACGTATACTTAGAATATTACCTACATTACTCTTATTTTCAAATCAGAGAAAGTGGACTTTCGTTTTATCTCCACTCCTTAGAAATCTGGGGATTTTTGTTTACCTCAACAGTACAAGTACAACTAACCTGTCAATCTGAGTGACTTCTATTTATTCACTTACACAAGTATGGCCTATATTTATGTACGAGTATGTTGAGCTATTTTAAAAGTAGCATGCAGATGAATGTACACCATTGACAGGGTTCCGTTTAAAAATACGTGCCTCCATATTTCCATGCTGCCATTTCCTGAAATGTATAAATTAGTAACATTATCGAAAAGGGGTCGTCTACATTTTTGAGAATTTATTGAAGAAAGTCTTGAAAAAAGGAACACTGGGAAAATGTTCCGAAAGTGGAAACCTTGTTGTTTTTCGATCGTAACTCTTTTTCTGTCTCTATTTTTGCTTTTGCTTCCTCAGTTCTTGTTCGTTTAGCCTTTGGTTCGTGGTTTGGTTTGGTTTGCTTAGTTGTTCTATCTCTCTATCACTCTCGTTTCATTCTGGTTGGGAAGGAAAGAGGATTTAGCTGCATGGGTTCCGTTCTGCCTGGGCTCACTCGCATAACCAAGGCAAGAGTAGCAACAAGTAGACTTGCTCACGGCTTGGCTCTGTCTCGCTCGCTGCCTTGGCTTAGACTTGCCTTCGCTGCTATGCATGGTATTATTGATATACGAGTAAACTACATACATTGTGTACATGTTATGGAAGTACGTAAGCGGGCTTAGATTAGTTGTATATAAGTGACTGCAATGCAATGTACTCAGTTCAGCTCAGCTCAACGATCTCCCTCTTTCCCTATAACTTTCCCTTCCTTTCTCTTTTATACTCTCATTATACTATGTAACATATTTGCCCCAGCTCTACAGTATAGGTATGAAAGCACTTTATTAAAACAATCTTATGGTTGGTATTATGCTGTAGTAACATAAGACCATGCTTAAGAAGTTATATTTGCAGACCAGATTGTCTATATAAATATGCTTCTGGTGATCTATAGGAATTCTAGACGATACCATAAGTATTCTTCAGTTAGTGAGGTAAGTAAAAAGTTGTGTATGTAGTGAGTATGTAGTTTGTAGCAGCTAAGTAGCTCGCAGTAATAAGTATTATCCATCTCCATGTCTCTATTTATTCTATCTCGCTAGCTGCTATGCCATGATGTGGAAAGAGCCTTGCCTGCCTCAGCATAATTCTAAATATTACCATAGGAAAGTAAAATACATAGACTTTCAACAGGTCGCCCCTCCCGGCACTATTCCCTTCATTGCCTATTACCTACGACGTCTGTCTGTTGATTCTCTCCGCACTTTCTCTCCTTCCAAACTCACGATAACTCATGCCACTCTGCTCCAGTTTAGAAATCAACTATATTATTATATACATGCATACAAGATACCTACTGCTTACCATAAATAACTCTCAATAATGTCTGTCTCGTGTGTATTTACTATGTATAATGTTTATGATTCATGTATTCAAACAACGACTTCGACTGTTGGCAAATCAGGGTGTTGAATATATTACATTGAGTCATATAGTCATAATATATAATATCTGTGAGGATTATTTTTAAAAAAAATAATTGTATTATTTCGAATGGTAGTAAAACCCGGAGAAAGTTTGTGCATTGTTTCTCCCACGTTGTTGCTTCGTATTATGCGTATCGATCTGTGAAAGAGAAAGAGCGAATAAAGTTTTTAGAACACTAGCAACTTAACAACTATATCTGCATGGTAATGGTAAGTACCACAACTAAGTACATACACTACCATTCATTAAACTACTAATTAATTGGTATGGCAGTTAGGAAATGTTGAAGAATAGGGTTTCCTTTACAAATCATATAAAAGTATACAAGCGGAGTAATTTTTATAAAACATTTCTAACATGATGCCGTTATGAAACAGTCTGTAGTAAGTCTGTGGCACCTACACTACACCTGCCTTTATGTAACACTTTACCGTTATTACATTGGAAGAACTGGCATATAAAAGTGCATTCAAACGGCGTATGCACAAGAGACATGATAGACATTAGACATAATATAATAAGTAACTACTGATGCTACTATTACTGACTACACCATCGTTCGCAGGGAAAGCGGGGACAATACCTGTTATTATTGTAAAGTACAATGCATAAATCTATTTACCTTTCAGAGACCGAAGTAGCTGGCAGGCTGTTCAAGACAAAGTAAGAGTGCACATGCATAGGTAGGACATACAATTTATTCTGCCTGCCTGGCTGGTTGATACGATTCTATCGTAGTGGCGCATCCAACTATCGATTACTCTCCTGCTACACGCTTTGGATCATTGGATCGGCCTTACTCTGGACTAGAGTTGAGAAGAGTTGACGCAAAATAGTGAACTTGAGTCACTAACGAAATTGAATTTTAGGAGAAAAAAGCTCCGTCCTTACGCACAGTAATAATAACACATGGAGCATGGAACATGATTGTCCCTTTTATGTGTTTATTTACTAGGCATGTTGAAGTATATTATAATGTAGAGCAAGATCAGCACATCTAATATTTATATAGGGTTTTTGAATCGCTTTTAATAGTTAAAAA
>JAQFYC010002403.1:0-25900 GCA_034694165.1 Tomocerus mixtus
TCTAAACTTGCTACTCTGTAGATTGTGACAACGCAACTGAAGAGCAAGAGTGTAAGCCGCATATACCACCATCGATGACATAATTGGTAGCTCCTCTGAAATTTGTTAAAAACTCAGTCAGTTTGTTTGTATTTTTGGAGATACTTATCATTAACATTGCAAGCTGCCTGGGTCATATAAGTAGTTGTAATATATGTAAATTGATAAAGGATTGGTGAAAATTCGTATTTGTATGTGAAGGAATTTAGATTTTCTGACTTCAAATACGAGTAGAAAATAATTAGTGTGAAGATTAAACTCATACATTACTTAATAGGTTAACTGAACGTAAGGATTGAAAATTATCTTTTAATAGATTGTATCATCTAGATCTACATAGGAATATGGTTAAAATTGTTTATAAGTTCATACATCAGAGGATCCTTCTCGGAGTGTAAGGAATAAAACAACCTCAATGGCCAAGTACATCAAGCAGAGTACAACAAGAACGCTCATGAAAATGGCCCAAACTATAATTTGACAAGAGTTAAAAATGATTAATTAAAATGTTTCATGTAATAATATTACTCGACTCATAATGGCTGTTTAATTACATCTACCGATTACATATTGGATATGATTTAATTTTAAACATATTTACCTGTGTAGTTCAATTCATCCAATTGCATGCTGTTTTCATGGAAAATTTCTTGCACTGTGTTGTACATTCCTGGAAATGAGAATATAATCACAGAAGCCGCAACTGTAATAACGGCAACGCTCTAAAAATGTAAATGTTACATTTATTTTCATTATTATGCTTTTCTGCAGGTTGGAAACTTTTAATTGACATGTCAATCTTTTTATATTAAGTATAATAAGTGAAATCTTACAATATCAATGAAGGCTATGAGCGTTAGCCCACTTTCCCAGGACGCATTACAACAAACCTTCCTCATTTTTACTCCAAATGTTCCAAATCAATAATTTCTAGATACAATTTGTATAGAGAATTTTATATCGCACGAAAAATGCACAAAACCACTTGATCTTCTTAGAATATGTAATTTTGCATGGAAACTTCCAAAGCGTTTGGCTTAGCTGGCACAATACAATAACTTTGCACGAACAATGAATGAAGAAATGCGATATGAAAGATTAAAATCCAAACGCTGACACAAAACGAGGACAAGGAATGAACTAGCGGTTAAGGTTATGTTATGTAATCTAGGTAATATGTACTGTAGTTAGTAGGTATAGTAAATACTCGCAAGAAAAACAAGTCTCGGAGAAATTCCAGTAAATATTAAGTTAAAAGCACGAAGAAGACAGGACACTTGAGTAAGTAAGTTTACTTGGAGGCAGGCACGGCTGAGGATGATGAGTAGAATGAAAGAGCACGACTTTTGCACACTAACTGAGCAAATCCCGTTGGAATTAAATTTTATTAAGCAAACTTGTGGATTTCAGCTGGCAAAGAAACACAAGCTCAACCGGTTTAGCAATCTGCGGAATTCACGGGTAACTCAATGTAAATATCTGGTGAAGAAGCTCACTTTACTGTTTACTGGTATTTGTATGTATATATTCTCGTCTCTAATGTAATAATCCTTCACTTAACTCACTCCAACCAAATAAACCAAACTCAGATGAAATTCATGCACATGTATAGAAGTAATTTAATCTCTTTTGCTTAACTATTAACTACAAGTTCCTCTCTTAACTTAATATCAAACCAAACCAACAAATTCCTACTATTACTATTGTATATGTACTTTACTGTTTATCTTCTGCAGTTTACAATTCCACAGGCTATCTTCTTTTCACAACTTAAGTGGCTCCTTTACTTCTATCTCTCTTAAAATCAACTGACTGACATTATAAAATGTGTAAGCAACTATGTAGACACTTGACTTGACTAGTAACCTCACTTCAGATTGTCAGCAAAGTAATCCCATGCAATTACGGAAGGGGACAGTTGTCAAAAACAATTGAGAATTGCCAAAAAATATTTTTAATTCCATATGAAGAGACAATGGATGCATAAATGTATGTATTTGTACTAATCGCAATTTGAATACTAACTAACTATCCAACTTTGCTTAGGAAGATAAATGATAACATTACGTAACTAACGCAATGAATACTATTATGTCTAAATGATTCTAACCTATAAACTTAACTGTACAATTAAGCACTAAGGTAGTTTACTTGCATTTTGTATAGTAAATGTATGCATATGAATAGTAAAGTTATTAAACTTACGTACCTTAAGGTAAGTTGTAAGTATCTATCTATATAATATGATTAGCCTAGCAATTTACTATTTACCATTAGCATGTGAACATACTGTATGCAAGATAAATGTTGTTTTGTTTTGTTCTCCAATATTTACTTTAACTCTTTTCATCCCTCTTTCAATAGACAAATCAAACCATAGCCAAGTCTAGTCAAAGTAAGAGATCAGTCAGTCAGGAGGCCAGTCGAGCTCCACTTCCTCCTTTTCTCACTTCCATAATAAAATGCATTTACTTCGTGTGCAATAAGAATTGTACATAGTAAATGTGTGTACGTACACGCGTATTGATAAGATAGCAAGCACATTAAAAAAATAATAGTTCGAACAGATCTAATGCATTATGCATACCCTTATACAATATTATGATATGGGACTAAGCCATTAATTGTAAGCAACTAAATAATATCATTATGCACAGGTAACCTGAATGCACATAGGCCATGCATTTATTCATCTATCTACATAATGCATTGTAAATTATAATAATATTATTGCATAATGTGGAAAGTGTGAACTATGTACCGTATTTTCTCAATTAAGTCATTGAGAACGTATTTAAACATGAATCCAGGCCCTAGAGAGGCAGTAGATACTAATCAATTCCAAATTGATGGTAAAAAATGGTTAATTACTATACTTAATATGAAATTGATTGGAAATTGCTTCTGCTGAGAAAGGGCTTAAAGGCTTTAAATTCTTTTAAAACTAGAACTTTTAATTTTAAACTCGACATAATATTATTTGTTTTTTGATATTAATGACATCTATTACATCACGATTTGCATCCGGCAGCTTAAAAAGTGTTTTTACCTATCTAAATCAATACAAAACCCCATAAGTTATGTGAGAATATATATAGGGATTTAATTCAGAAAATACGGTATGTATTCTCTATACTAGGATGGGATTAGCACTTCAATAATATTAAGAATGTTGTAGTGCTACCACGTAATACATATAGCTTTTGTATGTACGTACTTAAGATTACTAGAGTGAAGATTGAGGATTTCGTATTTCCTCACGGCAAGATGCGAAAAATTTAAATAGTACTTATGCATACATATACGAATGTGTCTGTAAAAATGTAATGCACAGTCACATTATTACATACTTGCATATTATTAACTGAATATAGGTAAAATCACTTAACTTGTGTATTGCTATTTACTATGTATTACAATGTGAATCCTGTATAGGAACTTATCACATCACATCACATCAGGTACTTATTTTATTAGGTAGTATAAAATTTAACATAGCATAGCGTGTACTAACAAGCTTTTCCAACAAGAGAATCTACACGCATTACATAAATTATAGACAAATCTGGCTAAGATGATATTATTCAATCCACGAACACAAGGAAGGCTAACAGTGTAACATGCAATGCATATGGCTTTGCTAAAGAGACAAAGGAGTAATAGAAACAGACAAACTAACTTGCATGGCAGGACAAGAGACAAGATCTGTAAAACGTGATGTCGAGTCAACTAAAGTGTTGAATTTATGCCTAAATATTGGACACGTAAAATCATATTTGAATTCAATCCAAGAAATATCTATTAAATAAGTAGGTATATAGGTGGGAATGCCTTGTTGTGCAAAAATTAATGAATAAAAGATAATATAATGTATAAAAGTAACATGCCAATACAAGCTACATAACCAGAACCAGAGCACAACAATATTGCTTTGTGAAAAATGTAATCATAAAATTCGCCATATTTTTTCTAACATTTTCCGGAAATATTGCTAATATTTTTATCCTTGTTGTTTAATCAACAGTAAATGGTAAATAGACTGTAATAAATAACTATATAGACAGATAATAGATTGCAAATTGAAAGAGATTCACTCATAAGCATACCTATATAGGAAAGTATTCCATAAATTGTTGTTACAGTGAATATTCTTAAATTCCTGTTCTTAGATCTGTGCATACAACATAAAGTAATTTACTAATTTTAATATCAATATACCTATACCATACCTAATATAAGAGTAGTAAGTAAGTATAGATATGCGAATTAACAGTACTAGCACATTAGTTTCTTTACAAATAGAATACCAAGCACATTCGCTATTTATTTATACGTTTAAGTATGTAATACCTATGTAAAGTAGAAAGTTTACATGTAATCTCTGTACAATACACGAGTGTGAGTGATATGATAGCCTTTGTGTGGTTTGTGATTGAATTTTTACGGCTTATGTTAGATTGTTGTGAATAGTGGAGCTGTCTTGATTTGTCTTTTCTTGACTTTTGACTTTAGCTTAACTACTGCACTGAAATGGTCTCATTTGAAAAACTTTCTTCTTAATTGCATTTGGGCTTTTATGTTAGGAATAGGATTTTTATGGATATATGTTATGTTATGTAGTATGTAGGTTGCGTTATTCTTATATAGAGAGATAAATAGAGAATAGAGAGGTACCTAAAGATCTACTTCCACTTCAATTCCAAAAAAATATTATTTTGATCTGAGAAACATGTAGCTACATGTTCTATATCTTCTTTAAGTACCTTCTTGTATCTGTATGTACATGCATTGACCATGTAGGTAAACAACCATTTAGAGATAGTAATATCCTTTTTAATGTTGTTATTGTTATGTAAGAAGGTAGGTCAACTTACTTTGCTTGTGCTGGTAGAAGATTGAAAAGGGAAGTGTCAAATTGTCGCCGTGCTCCTTATTAAAGACATATTTACATTGTGAATTGTCATCGTCGATCATGTTTCTGCATCCGCAATAGGTACCTTGTGTACTTTAGTGTAGGTAGTTTGGCAGTAAATGTAGATGCACGTTTCCAGTTTCCTCTTGGACCAATTACTAGTATTACATGTTTATTACAAGTTACTACGCAGTGAATTACTTGTGAGGTACACATGTATGAGTCTATCATGCAAATCGTCGCCAAAAGTTATTTAGCTAATCAAAATGATCGTGTTGGTGTACTGTGCTGTACATTTCCCTTATTAAGTGTAGCTACCTAATTGTACTTAAAGGAAAAATTGAACTGATCTAGACTAGAGAGCATATTTAAATGGATAATCATTCTGTCTGTTTCTCCTACGTATAAATTCGCTCTCCTTTGCCATAAATATGCATTACGAGCATAGATAATTGAATAATATCGATTAAATGAGCTTTCCTGCTTGTTAATAAGTTATGGGCATCAATAATTTGGTATAGTTTCTTAATTAGTAAAAAGAAATGAGTTCCAATCTGCATTCGCGACGAGGCGAGAGCCAGGTTCTGGTTCTCGTTGACTTTTTAGACAGAAATTAGCTTAGGCGTTGGGCTCATTATTACCGTTATGAGACTTGCCTATTAAACGGACAGTAATATGCTATGAAACTAATGGATTGCCTATTTGATGGCAGAAAAACGTTAATTCATGATTGCAATGTTAATTTACGGCTGAAAAAGTATAAAATACTGGGAATTGCAATTTGGAATATTGTACACAGTAAATAAATAGTATATACTACAGGCATTGATTGCTAATGTAGTACATATAATGTAATGTACCTGTGCAACAGAAAACATTATCATTTTGCATTGCCTGTAGGAAGATTATGCATCATATGTAGGATGAAGGGATATGAGCATCACATTTCTTTCAGCATTACATAATAGCTAATACATAAGCTCCTTTTCCGCAATTCCTTCCCAACGAAAGTGACAGGACGAGAGCATCTATGTAAATTCATAAATTAAATTTTACTACACAATTTACAACTCACTTGGCACAGCCACAACCTTTTACTTCCACCATAAACAATTTTTTCAATATAAATGTAAGATATTCTGCTAACGACTGACATGTTGCAATCATAATCAAGAACCAAGCAAGGCAAGGGTTGGGCTACTTCGGGTTAAATGGAAGACACCTTTTAAATTAAACATTACATAACTTGGACTGGAGATAGAGTTATTGCAATTATCATAATATAATACTTCTCACCTTCTGTATAGTTGATAGTATAAATAAATTAGGTAGGTACCGTATTCTTTTACGATTTACTGCAAGCATGAATATTTAATTCTGACTGAATACATTGTTTTACAGCTTTGGAAGAATGCAGCTTGTGCTTACGTTACGTTAGGAATATGTGATTTACTTTTATATGAATATCATTTGAATTTATAATTGAGCTTGAGACGGATGAGAAGTCCAAACCGGTTTTCCTTTATTCTACTACACACTACTCTGCTATTTGATCTGTAAATATTCTCTCGTCTCTTCTCAATTCAACAGCTCGTAAGGTTCCGTAGGCTGTTCGCTATGCTATTACTATTTAATCATAATATAGCATCTACTTATTATATGTAATTGTAAACATATGTGTACTTACCACACTGTACTTGCCACACCATTCTATGAACGTACATAATTCGCTTTTAGCTATACATAAATCTGTATCATTATTCAATCTTATGTAAACAAAGCAAACTTCATAATTTTCCTTTCAATTCCATTGATATGCGGCATATAATATAGAAATTAAATTAAGACAAATATTATTTATTATTATATAAATGTTTAGATAGTAATTGTATTTCTGTAGTTGTATATTAATAGTCTCTCTTGTACAATATATAGACGGTAAATGCAATTTGAATAGTCCTGTCAGTACACATGTAAAAGTAATAAAATATGGGATATATTGCCGAATATTAAAACTGTTAGTACTATTCAACTTCTCCACAGCCCGTGTGACAATTTTTTTCCAACATAAGAATTGGGTTGATTGGTGCATTGCATTGATATCTATAGCATACTAATATGAGTTCCTAACTTAATATACTTGTGTTATTTTGTAGCATTTAAAGTCTACTAGACTGGAAACCATTTTACTTGCTGTTGGCCATCAAAAGTTATAAATTAGACCTACACAAAGCCATACCATTAGAAAGAATTTGCTATTTACGAACCTGATTATTTTCCCTAATTGTTAAAATTATTTAGAGAAATGTAAAATAATAATAAAATTTTTAATTCCTCAATTATTAATTCATAATTTTATTTTATTTTATATAACTCTTAGAAGAAATGAAGATAATTTACAACGCAAGAACGCTGCCTTAATTAGTGTACTACAAACTACATCATGTAACAATGTAAACTAAAGCAGATAATCTTACAATTAAATTCCCAGTGAAATATTCCACATCTCCAAAGAATGGAAGCTAAAAAAAGACTAATGACATTGGCCCAAATGGAAACTCAAAATTAGTAGTCTTACATCTGTCTAATTGGCAATTGGCACAAAAAATACAGTTTTTTCATGTATTTTACAAAGTGCAGTACAAATGCAGGTCTATTTACCATACACGTAGGTAGTAGGTAAATGTATCTATATAAATACTTGAGAATCTATGTAAAGATAAAATATGTAGGTATATTGGTGTAAGATATTCACATGTAATTAAGTATTTCCTCTTGTTGTAAACAATCATTATTATGCAACATACAATACTCGAGAAAAATTGTTTCTCCGCTTGCCTTACCCATAAAAAGTTTTACTAAACCCCCAGGAAAAATGTATACATATACATCATCTACAATTTATTCATGCATAATGTGCTAAATTGTATGTAATGTAATTCTATTTTTTTACAGAAACTAGATTTGCTGTTGTTACTTTAATCGCAGTAAAACATTTATTTACTTCCAGTTCATTAATATGGGTCAGTTGTATGTATGTAAATATGTAATACAAGAAATTTATTATTATGTCGTCGATTATTATAGTTGATCAACATTTATAGGTTCATTGGCGACACTTGGAAACATGCCAGTAGTGACAGTGACTAGACTACAAATATTAGGTAGACTTTTAGCAGCAGGGTAATTTCCATGCAATAAAACTGCTATAAAAATCGTGACGCATGGTAAGTGATTATCCATGTTCTGTTACAACAATCCTGGATTTTGCATAGGGTTTACGTGTAGGATAAAATATTTGTGCAGGCCAGGCCATGTATTAGATTCAATATTATATTTACTTAATGTACTTATATGTACACAGTTGGATAATATCTATAATAAATATTCTTACTTAGTACAAGATAAGTAAGACAAGGTACCTAGTAGCTATTTAACTAATCCAGGGACCTGCCTGGATTCTGGAATGTAAGATTGTTATTAAGAACCCATATCTTATTTCCAGCTGTCGCAGTTTTCGGCTAAAAAACTACCTAAGTAAGTATGTACTCTATATATATCACCTTTGCTAGCAACTTTGACCTTCAGAGAGTAACATGAAAACTTGTATGTCCATATATGATATAGGATAAGATAAAATTCCCAATAGTCCTAAAGTGTTGTCCATAAGAATAGGATCTGTGTTGTGGGGCTACCCAACGCATGCTGAGCACAGCATAAGCAAATTATGTATTCTGAAAATGTACATATCAACAATCATGCAATCGCAATCCTGCCACAATGCTAGAATGATGTGACCTTGCTAATGAATTGACTACGCATAAGTCAGTCTAGTAACAATGAAAAATCAAAGTAGGTATACGTAGTATGTATGGGAAGATATTATGCTGTACTCGTGCTTAGTAAATTGTATGTAACAATTTTCTCAATTAAAAATCTTAACCTTTTTATATAATAAATTATGTATTTATGTATGTACTGTTGTATATGTATGGTTCAATGTAAGGTAGGAATCAGAAATTGAACATAAAACAACAATTAAGTAATTGCGTATCTGTATAAATACATAATATTTTGTTAAATAACACAAAAACAAGTATATTTACAATTTTTACAAAGGTTAAGGGTGTTACAGCACTATTATTTACATAAATTCAATAAATTGCTATTGGTATTCAATGTCCCACCATGAGATTCAAGTTCGCTTCTTCAGCAGAGTCTGACTGGGATTTGGAATTCAATTTCCCATAGTTCTGACCACTCTCCAATTCAACTACGAAATCGAACACAATTGATAATTGAAAGGAACGGTAGAGAACTGTGAGGATTCCAACTACGAGAGGTAAGCCGATAATTCCTCCATAAGCCAGCCATCTTATGAATGATGTTAGGAAATAAACGCTTGGTAAATCTAAGACTATGAACCGAAGCTTGAACCACCATCGGCACTGCTCTGGATTTCTCTGTAATTTACATTTAAAGGATTTAATGGATAAATGGATACGCATTCCCATTAAATATAACTTAGATGATATTCTACGCAAAATTCTAATTGTAGTCATATTTTACGTTCTTAATTCCGGTCCAGATTATCTTGAACAGAAATATCTCCAACAGGAATATCGAAGGAGCTATCACCATGTAAGCTATGCACCAATCTTTAACACAAATTCACATTTGGAAATAGATACCCTCAAAGAGAGGTTATTTAATTGCACTATTAAAATTAGAAATTGGAGTTTGCAACTTACATTTTGCGATGTGGACCGAATGATGAAATTCATTTTCACTATTGTAATTGAGTTTAACAAATTTGAAGTGGTTTTCCGTACTATTCAGTTCATGGAAGTCGTCTAGGATGCTTAACGCTGTATAATTCCAACTGCTCACAACAACCATAGAAATAAGTCCAGTCAGAGCGATTATCTGCAAAGAAATTATGAAAATAGAGTCGAGTCTCAATGTTTGTTTTGTGAAACCTTATTAAAGTGTTTCTTTGCTTAAGAGCAATTGTAATTATGTTACAAAATGCAAATAACGTAGGTAAGTGTTATATTATAATGTAGTATATAGGAACAAAACAAAGTAAATAGGTCAAAAACTTACGAGATCTGAAATAACGAGTAATTTACATAGCTGCAGCAAAGTGAAACCAAACCAACGTGTTTCCATTGCTGTGCTGTCTTATACTATGTGCCTTTTAGTTAGAATTTTATAATTTAACAGGCCAGTCCAGTCCAGTGTGATATGATGTAAGTTGTAAGGGTCTATATGCGAAATACGAACAATGCACAGCTAATGAGCCACAACCAAACCACAACTACAATGTAATAGAAGAAGTCCAAGAAAACCAAGCCAAGGTAAGTGCAAATCTTTGGGTCTGAATCTGTCTACTATACTGTCTACAGTACACTTGCACTTACGCTAATGGAAGATAAAAAATTTCTACATGGGAAGATTATATACTCCAGTCCAGCACAATACGATGTTTTAAATACACTGCCTGTAGCTTGTAGTTCTAATTCTAATTCTAATGTTACTCTACGTAAGTTGCATGGTCTGGTGCTGGTCTAATCTTGTCTAGTAAGCTTGAGAGTCATTTAAATAAAGATGTTGGCTCTTTGTTCTCTTTCTTAGCATGTTTTACACGAATTCTCTATTCTCCAGAGATGTTTGTTTGATACATACTTATAACCAATTCTCACGAATTTGTTGTTTTTTCCTCAGTTCTCAGGATTCGGAATGTAGGCTGATGCAAGTATATGGTTAATTATATTCAATATTCCGTGTTTGATACGTAGTTAATAAAAAATACTACAAAAGTCAAGTCTAAAGATGAAGATTAATAACCCCGGATGTAAACTGGAACCTTTATGGACGAAATGTACTGTTAGTTAGACTATATTCATAGTCTCTTCTATAGATCAATTTTTTACAGCTAAAAAGCTTCCTTTTCTTTTAATAACAGTACAGTAAGTTAGTATTCTTATATCGTGTGTTTATTTGTTGCAATTATTTAAGTTGTTTCCAGTTTTTCCATGTTTACTTTTCAATTGTAGTTCATTCGCAAAAAGTTTGGTCGTGTTTCCAGGTATTAATGTAGATATAAGGCATTTCAAGTTTCAAATGCGACTGACATGAATTACAAATCATGTTTGGATTATTATAGTACTAATATACATTTATATGCATACCTAGGAATTGTGATTGATGCTTCGATAAATATAGTATATGAGTAAACAAAGAAACAATGCAGAAATAAGACAGACACATCTGGTACACCTGTCGTAAGTGGCTTGACTTGATTGTGATATAATGCAATAATATTTACAACTAAATACATAATTCATTCATCATTTCAGTTCAATTGCTTACTTACTTACGTCAGAATGTAAAGAATGGAAGCAAAATCCTTTCATGAAATCAGTTAGCATTAAATATATTCATTATTGATTAACATTTGGGATTATAACAAAGTTACTATACGGTATTTTGGAGTTATAATTCTGGGTTAAGTAGATTTACAGCATAGCCTCCTCTACTTCCTCCGTGGTAGCCCAAACCATCACCTACTCCGAACGCATAGAGCAGATATGTTGTTGTATTCTGCGGAAAATATATTAAAGGAAGTTTTTAATTGTTTTAAGGACAAATTTTAGGTTTTGAAGCATTCATTTTAATCTACATGTAGGTATGTATGTATTTAGACAGATCTATATTTTTGGTATTAAATATTGTTACTTACAGTAATAGGCCTATCCTGAGCAGCATCTCCAGTGTCCAAAAGTCTGGAAAATCTTATGAATGTACTGGTTTCAGACTCATAGCCTAAAATAAGTGTCAAGTCATGCTGTACATCTGCACTTGGCCTAAAAGGTCCTTGTCCAAAATAATCCTGTACAAAGTTACTGTAAACATTATTCATTATCAATCGTAACCTGACCATTAAATGCTCTAGTTAAAATCATTCTTGGCAAAGCTTAATTTATACCCATATTCCCACATTCTCACTTATGTACCATGCCAGTTTATTATGTAAAACACAAATCTCACTTTGGAATGATAATGCTTAAAAATTCCTACTCTTATAAATTCACATATCCCATACAAAGAAGCGATAGTTCAGCATGTAAATTCTACGTTGCACTCGTTAGCAAACTTTTGCATAATATGATATTTGTACATAATATTAATACTACGATTAAACCACAATTTTATATTTAGTCTATTTAGACTAAATATAAAATTGTGGTTTAATCGTAGTAATTACATTACAAACTCACCATGATAGTAGCCGTTCCGTTATCGTAAACAACTCCAATGGCTAAATCTGCATCGTACATATCCGGAGTGTCCGAGATTCCAAGTCCAACCCAACCCTTTGTTTCCACGGCCAGATCAAATGTGATTCTATCACCAGTGACAATCCAGCCAGCAACAAATTTGCCATCTGGATCTAATGTAGCTTCATAACGTTGGGAGATAACTGTTTTGAGATTTAAGCACAAAATGGCAAAAAATACGGACGAAATCTTTAGGCTAAGCATTTTTAATAATTTTTTTCAGATTTCAAACAATTTAAATTGGAACGATAGCACTCAATTGAGCTATTAGTAAATGAATGCTTTACAAACCAGAGCTCTTTTTCTTTTTACTGAGGAAATGATGCTGGAAAATGGGAAATACCAAATAAACATTATCGCAAGTATCAGCATTTAATATCTTTATATAGGCTAAACAATGAAAACCAAAACCAAGTGTGCAAATATTTTAAATACATTAACAAATCTTTGATTAGATAAGGATTAGTATTAGGTTTGTGGGCATCGCGGATGAAAAATAGTATAGATATACATAGTATTATATATAGTCCATATTATTATTTCAAAGGATATATTTGCTATTGTGCACATAAATAATTATAGTCTATAATATTAGTTTATATAAAACTTACTAACTTAAATATTCATAGATTTAAGTGTATTATGCTATAGTTTTATCCAAAGTTGTTTTCAGTTCGCCAATAAAATATGTACATAATCTAAACTGACGAACAGTGTGAGGATATGGGCTTTATTGCTTGTACGTAAGTATGTATGTCTCATATGTAACTTGTACACAGTCAGTACGCTTCATGCTTTAAATATCATCAATACGAATGGAAAACCCTTACGATCGCAGTTTTTGGATATCAAAGCAACTTGATAAGAATATGATTGATTTGCCAGTCGTTTTGACAAGAGAAATCAAATCCTTCTCATGAGTATTAGTAACATAGCTTCTTATCTGAGTTGTTCTTCCAGATAAAGGTAGCATCCAGCTTAAGGTATTTGTATAAATTGAAAAGGTTCTATTAATAAGGCAACTCACTTCAGAATTTCATTTGTTTGACAAAAAGAATTCGAACCTTTATTCATTAGCTTGTACCTAATCTACTATTTATGTATTGTTATTAAAGGATACTTATATTAAAACAGTCCTTGTAGTGAAAAAATAAAATATTAATATTTGCAGTAGACTATTGTATATTATGTGACTATGCAATTTGGTTGAATACTTCGGGCAGTTCAGAGATTTGTTCTCCCGTTTCCTGTAAATGTCGCATGAATTTTGTTACAAAAAATACTTCATAGATTCGAAAAGCAGGTTTCAGCAAGAGAATTCCACTAGTTCCATCCAGCGTGTTAGCGAATATGTCACAAAAGACTCCAATTATTGCCACGACAAATAATGCCCACTGGATCTGGAGCCATTGCAATAATTTCTCATAGTGAAACTAAAATTCAAATAATATAAGACTTTAGGTAAAATCCTAGTTTAAAGCATTGTACATAATAAGTGTGCAATAGAAGAACAACAATTATAAAAGCCAGTCAATTTTCTTCCTTCACTTACGCTGTATGTTGAGATGCGTATCAGTTTGAAAAGGTATACTTCTATACCAAACATTGTAATCTGAATGCTGATTACGGTTAGGAACATATATTCTAAACACAAAAATCATTTTCACAACTACTTACAATATGTAAGAGTAATAAAAATCGAGATTTGTAACTTACTTTTCATGAGATCGTATAATTCATTCTGTCCAGGTTGATTCATATTAGAAAGCATGTCCATAAAAAGAATGTAGAGCCAATAAGATGATGTAGAAATGGATAACAACTAATAAAAGGTATCGACAGTTCATTTAGATGCACACAATTGAGCTTTATAGTAGAATACACAAACTGTACTACAAAAAATAAATACAAAAGAGGAAATGCCTTAAAAGTATTAAGATTTACCAAATCCAGATTTGCCAAGTATATTAGTCCATGCTGCATGGGAATATGTTCACAAAGGTGAGACATTTTTATTTTCTATTTATAATAGCTTCCTTCTTGAATATAAACACCTTATCTAATTGTACTTACGTGCACAAATGTCTCCAATTTTGTATGCTTTGTTGTTAATTTTCATATTTCTACTTCTACACAGAAGATACACATGTCTGCAGTATGTGAGATAGAATTAATAGAGTTACTGTGCAAATACATCCATTTTATGACTTCATAATCTTTATTGCCTGTGGATAATCAGATTACTTTCTGCTCATTTACTCATTTCCTAGTTTAGCAGTTGTATCATTAGATCTCTCTGTTCATGTATAAATATAAATAGTACTGTTAAGTATAGCAATGAAGTACCATTGTACTATTCATGAGGTGACATGATGCTCTATAGGTTGGGTCTCCCTAAATCTGTCAAGTTTACACATAAGTGTCTATCTAGAAATAAAAATTGTCGTAAAATTATAATCATTTTATCAAACTAGGGATTATCAATGGATTAATATGTGACAGATAGGACGGAATGGGTGGTGGTGGTGACGCGGTATAGACTTTATGATCTTGCAATGGCAATGAAAAACTGAATTAAACTGGTAAAGATATTATAATCCACTTGTGCAGGTGTGTAAGAGATAATACATGCATTTTAATGGATATTTGCTATTTTGTAAATAGATATTAGTGTAATAAGATTAACTACCTATACTATTATCCGAGGAGTGGGATATCATACGCTTATCAATATAAGATTACATTGAATGCTCAGAATTCAACACCACAAGGAAATGCATGCAAATCTTTGCCATTAAGAAAATTCCTTGCAAGATTTTGATGTACGTGTTTACTTAAGTGTGCGAAAATAGATTCACTATCTTTATTATCTAATTTTGTAATAGTATGCTAATATAATAATGCTCAATAAATTGACAAATCAACAATGTCCACAAAACAGTGAAGTAGTTCGTCATTTTTATTTGGAATATTTTTGATAGCCTCAGACTGACATTACGTACGATAGAAAAATAAACAATTTATCAAAGGCATCTCATATTAATCTCGGTCCGCATGTCTGTCCATAATCGTTATTTGTTCAAATTAGTGGTACTTTTCATAAGCTATTGTAGTATTTATATACGACACAGACATAGGTAAACTATGAATTTGTGACAAGTCTCTGTAACATTGTATGACTTGTTTCAACTTCCAAATATTCTTTTTTATCGACAGATCTTACTTATTAATTAGATAGATTAGTTATTGTGAAATACAACTGTATTTTTACATTAGATAGAAAGATAATGTGATTTTTGTTATTTATACTTACCAGCTAACCCACTACATTCCTTATTTCGTAATATTTATGATCTCAATTAATTAGGAAATATTTTTATGTAATTCAGCCAACAGGGAGTAAGTATAGATATTTATAAAGAAATACATTTCTATTGTAACGTTTCAGAATTAGCTTCACAAGAATAATAAATACATACTAAACTAATTATGCATTATATAAGTAACACTCATTTTTAAGTGTTAGATTAATGTGGAATATCCGTTTAAATGCTATACACAAAAAGGTTAATACAGGGAATATAATATGAGACTTCTTCATAAGAGGTACATAATACTTAAGTAATTTAATTACATATATCTAAATACTTAAGTGAAAGAGATTAATTCATTCGCTTTCTTCTGGGAGCAAAGGACTTTGCAAAACAGCAGATGCAGCATCCAAAGCTCGCGTTAGGCTGGCGATCCTTTGCGAAACAGTAGATCTCCAATCACGACACACAGTCGATGGCTCACCCCAATCTCCCGAAGAGTCTGTAATAAAATCTCGACTTCTCCTGTCTTTGAAGTTATTCTCTCTTGTTGCACATTTAAGTGCGTCTCTTAACTTGGGGAAATAATGCTCGAAAGATGAGCTATTTTTATCACTTTCTGGAAGTGGGATTTGCGAAGAAGTGCTGTAGCCCAGGACTTGGTGCTTGTACATGTCGGAGCTGCGTGATAAGAAAGTCCGGTCGATTTCCATCAGTTTATCGTTGATTATCCGGTGCAGAAGCGTTTTCCTAGTGTCATCAAAATATACGAACCTATTGACATTGCATGTTTTCTTTCAAAATCATTAAATTCCGTGGAAAACGAATTTTAAATTGTTTTCAATACAAAAAAAAGCACATACTTAATACTCATTCAATCTAGACAAATTCCATGAATTCTTAAAAATGTGTTGCAGATAAATTGAAATTATGGCAATAGACATATTGTATAGGCCAGCATTTCCAATTGCGCCCAAGTGCATAATTGTGATCTATTTTGCTCTTTGGAAAAATAAATAACAAAAGTATTTTTTCGGTCAAAATGACTTTAAGTTCCCATACGCCAAAGATTATAGATTAATTTGAAAATGTTATTCTGCCTTAGGAAGTGTACATTTTCACTAGATCTGTCCAAATTATCTGCAACATAATATACAGATCCATGCATTGCCTATTACTTTTGCAAATATAAATATTTACTTTGCTTTTGCGAGACGACTGCTGATAACTGGTGGCGGCGGTGGGAGGATTTCATGATCTGGAGTAATCACTGAACGATTGTGCATTTCTGTTCTGAAATTGTCTCCGATCACTTCCAATCGCATTACAGCAGCTTGAAGGTAAGCTGTAAATATAACAGTAAAACACGAAATGGAAACATTAGTCCACTCCACTCCAGGCCATTCACTTACATACATACATATGGTGCAATTCCAGGTTATATTTGCCATGCCACGACTAGATTCTTTACAAAATCTATTCCCCACTCTCTACCTTACGTTACGTTACGTTATGGTTACGGCGATATGAATAAATGTATGCAATACAATATAAGTACCAAAAACTACTGACTGTAGTACATATTACTATTGTGTAATGCGATACGACCTGCACAAGACATAAACATGCATTCCTGACATATATAGATAAAAACTTTTTGTAAAACCAACGTAACATTAGATATCTAGGTGATGTGCTAAAATAAGGTGCCTTGCCTACTCATATGCTCCACTACATTATATTTCCGTCCAATATCTTTTGGAGAAAAGCCAGTATGATATGGTCTGGTCTGGTACTCTCTGTGGCTAGGGTACATGTACTATTTATATGAAATGTGCAAAAAGCTCCCGCAAAAAAAGGATCTTTCACTATTTGTATAAAGGAAATGAAAAGTGTACATATATATGTACATATACAAGATGACAATACAATGATTCTACCGTGTGAATAAAGAAGAAACGGTGATGCAGATATTTTCCCTATCTTACACATAGATCACATCACAAAAGAGTAGGTACACAACAACAATCCAAATAAAGAAGGAACAGTTGTATATGGTACAAAAAATTAGATCTATTGTATTCCGTTATGTTTTTGCTTGCTTTGTTTTTTCCTCATAGTACAGTACAAACAATAACTATCAGAAATTCTAGAAACTACAAGGTTCTCCTGGCTTGCAATTTAAAATGCAAAACTTTATGTTACTACGTCGCATTCTCCACTTGTGTGGAAACACTGAGACTTTATATATACATACCTAAGTACATATAGTCTTCCTTCGTTGTTTCATTGTTCCTCAGAGAGATTGATATATGAAGAGAAGAGAAAAGTATATTTTACGCTACATTTCCCCATGAAAGTGTCTGGAAGGACAACAATTCCTCTATTGTCTCATTAATTGTGCTAAATGGAAAGAAATAAGGAAGATAGGTGGATAGACACATAAAGGAAAAGTGTTGGTAATGCTGAATTAGTAGTTTTAGGAGTAAGTGGAATGGGAATGTGTTTTTTCGGTTGGCCTGGCTGGCCTACTCTTAGGAATCGTTAGATTGAGCAAGAAAGGAATAAAACTGATGTGATGGCGGTGGGAAAGTAATAAAATTCTGATACCTATAGATTTGAAGAGCTTTTTACGGTTCTGGTATGGAGTCACGCCTGTATTACCTTCTATTATGACAGATTCAAATACTTTTGTTAGCATAAAAGTATTAGTATTCTTTCCCTTAGCTGTGTAGTAGGTCATTTTGCCTAGTTCCACCATAGTTCTGGTTTGGCTATCAAAATATATACCTACATTACATTAGGTAGATATAGATAATGTATTCTATAACAAACTTAGATTCCCTATCAAAAGCAAGGAAGCTAAATCGTATAACATAGGAGATGAGAATGATATTATTATTATGATGATGTCTCTATATATGCAAATCATGGAAAGTAAATCAACAAAGAGAAAAGTTTGCTTTCCTTTCTCGTTTACCTTCAACATTCTCATTGACAGTTTCATTTTAATTCTGGCTTTGGCATGGCATATATAGAATGGGTTTGCCTTGAGGGCGACATGGTTATTACATAACATTATTTCTGCACCGCGAATATAATCATCACACTAAAATCCCAGTCCGTTGTTTGTCTTGGCTTGGTTTGGCTTGTGTCATTTCCAAAACCTTATAATAATAATATTTAGTAGGAAATTGATGTGCGCTATTTATTACTTGAAATACAATCTAAAAGACACTTTGAAGGCCAAAACAGCCATCAAAAGACGTGGCTCTCCTCGTACAGGTAATAAATAAGTACCTAAGTAAAAGGTGTAGGTATGTATACAGAACGCATAAAATAAATAACTAATATGGAATGTAATAGCTTTCTCCGCTTGAGTTGAGAATGAAAGGATAATTTAGAAATTTTACTTAGAAATCTCAATCTTAAAAGAACACATAACAATAATAGGGAGTCATTTGCATTGTAGACCTTGGGAGGAAGTAGTATATACTAAAAAAGATAAGAAATCGTATTACCTACTATTAGATACCAAACCAAGAGCAAATAAAATCTCATTCATGGGAAGGATTCATTTGCACTGCCTCTCTAATATTTTCTGCATATCTATTAGTCTATTAGTAACAAGAAATTTCATTGTACCGATCGATAAATTGGCTTTGTGTAAATCCTCTTGGTAATGGGCCATAAAGCTGCCAAATGCCTTTTGAATCTCCACGACGTAGTCTTCGACGTTAATAGGTAATACAGAGGAATCAGCGAGAAGAACGATCATTTCTGTGATTATCCGCCCTATAAACACACATTCAGAAAATAGGTAACTCAATAGACAATACACTTTACATAATATTCATAAAATCTAGAGCAATTCATGGAAAACCCGCACCCAACCAGATATATAATACGTAACGTAAATTACTCCTAAAATTGCTTCACGAAATATCAAGTATCTTATCTGTTAGCTCAGAAAATTGTTACGTTATACTTAGTATGTATCGTCAATGAACTATGGTATTTTGAATACTTGTATTGTATTGTAATAGAAAGTAGATATTCATTCAGTAATGATAACAATGTCAATAACCTATAGTGCATGCCTAAACTTTCATACAATTGCTTTAGGTACTTTTTCCCAAGATACATTTATTTGTATATTGATCTGTTATAGAGTCCTAACGATGTAACGAGCATTTTTATATGTACAGATACATATAAAATCAATATAGTTTCTTAGAATAACAGAGGGGAAAGTTGTTTGCTTTTCTCAAAGTCCTAACAAATGACCGAATTCGTCTCACAGCATTATTTTAATGTTTTCTAGCTCTAGCCCTGCCTTGTCTCCCACGTCTCGTACGTATGCAGTCGTTCCAACCAAACCCATCCAATATTTTACCTTTAGCTTTCCATTGATGTGATGTGAGTAATACAGATAGGTATTAACAACATCAATATCACACTCAGTTGGATCTATCTATCAAAGGAAAGTCTAACGTGGCTCGTTTCTCCTCATCTGACAGGAAGACAAATACGCTCGCTTAATAATAATCCGAAAATCTTTCAGGAGCAACTTTAAATTGCTCACTTATTATTATGATTAGTTATATTGCATATTATGCACCACAAGTAGAGCTACCCTATATCATAATAATGTTCACAAGAACCATTTCCCCCTCCTCATCTCATTTCCTACAGCCATTTAGTTAGCAAAGTTTACTTTTTAACTCTGACAAGTTAACTTACCTAAAGTTTCTGTTCCTTTAAGCGAAGGATCAACCAGTCTGACGAAGTTCTCAAAGGTGTCGAATGCCGTATGGAATAGCGGGTAGTCGTAGCTCTGCATACATAAATACAAAAAACTCTTTTAAGATCAAAGCAGCCAGGATTGTGGAAATTATTATATTATTATTTCATATGCATAAGATAATACAATATATCGTTCATCTAACTAAGTAAGAAGGGTTATACTAACTTATACGATGCACTTAACTACGTGAAATAAACTACGTAGTGCTCCACTTCATCTGCAATGACATATTAAATACGTATTACAGGACATAATACTTTAACACATGGCAGGTCCCAACCCTGCTTTAACATACCGAAGTGATATAATTGTATTTACCCTGAATCTGAATTAAATCAAAACGTGAAACAAAAACAAGTGTTATTATTTCAATTATTTTTAAAATCCCTAGAATTATTGTAAACTATTATCCAACAGAGTAAGTGCCCATAATTTCCTGTGTTAATTGAATATCTGATGTTTCAAGAAATTAAATAGTTCTTCATTTTACATTATTCATTACAATCCATAATATGCTGATACTTTCAACAACCTGGTATCGCCTGATTTATAGTATAAGCTTTCTTTTACTTTCACCACAAATGTAAGTTTTGCTAAATAATTTCTGATCTCATTCCGTTTCTTCAATAATTATATTTTTACAATCTTTTTCGAATTACCCTAGAAGCACTGGCAACAAATTGGTGTTAATGTTTTTAAAGGATTAACCCTTTGTTGTGATTGAGATGATGATATCACTGATGTCCGGTATTTAAGGACGCTACTAATGTACTGTCGATTTCTGGACTAACTACTTATATAATATGTATTTACATAGATTGAAAGGGGTAATAATAGATCTATAGCTATTCGCTAATAATATTATGTTATACTATTGTTATTGAAAAGGACGATTTGAATTTGAGCCAAACCTTTGGGCTATTAGATACACTCAATCGTAGAAATGGGATGCCCAGATTTCCAAAGAAGGCAAAAGAGGGTTCATCGCTCGTCACAACGGATGAGTAGCGAATTCTGGGGAAGTCATCGGTTTTCATCGAATTTGAACCGGTACTTGGGCTGGAGAGGTCGACGTGTTTGACACGAGCAATAGCTTTCCGAGCCACTTCTCTCAATAGAGGTGAGGAATGGACGAAAAGTGTTTGATTCCCCCGGAGAGCTCGAGTCAAGTCGATGTAGGCAATGGCCCTTGTTGAGATCTCAAAGTGATGCTCCTGCACTCGACAAATAATATCATTCCAGTCAATAATTTAGAAGGAGCAGGAGCCAAGTCATGCCATTCTATGCCACACTGGGCCAGTCACACTGACGAGGAGAAAACTGAGTGCAGTGAGTGAGTGGGATGAAAACCAAGTGAACGAGAGAAAAGGGCAAGAAAGATGGAATATGGAATGGATAGTATACTGGATACAAGACAAGAGAAAATATGAAAACTTGGGATAAGAAGCGTCACACAAACGGGCGTCAATTTATTATGGACGCTTCCCCACGCCACAATTTCAACATTCCATCTCTTGATCCTTTTGTCATAGAACACTACAGCGAGATTCAGATATCAAGAATCTTAAACTTTCACATGGGGAAAGTATTTAACAGAACATTGTCCGGGAATCCATTATGTCGCAAAAAATCGCTCAAAAAAGGTAAATACAGATCTGTATCACAGGCTTAATGTTTTTTTCTACAAGTGAATTTGAAGCAGCCCCAAGGGGTTTTGTGGAATTTAGTACAAATGTCTCAAATTGTCATGTTAACTATTTTCATCGACAAAATTGGTAGTTTAAGGCTTAAAACGCTTAAGGACACAATTTAACGCAACCATTTCCGTTTTGTAATGGCTTGTTGTTTTTACTGCTATTCACTTCGGCGTTCATTGCAATGGTTAACGCTCAACAATTCCATATTTCTGAACCTCGCTGTATTTTCACCTTTATTTTATATTTTATGCAGATAACATTATTACCAATTGTTATTGTCCCTTTTCTCCATCTATAAGATTATTATCTGTTGGCATTTTGTATTATTACCTGAAGCCAATGGGAGACTCCAGCTGTAGCGTAAAGATTAGCATCCCAAGACACGAATAAAATGGACCTTCTGGGCTTCCATCCCTTCTGCACCGTTTCTGAAAAGCTTCTTATGATTTCTGTCAAAAGGGCAAGTCCTAATCCAGGATCTCCAGCACCATATGTCCATGAATCGTGAGAGCAGCCAATTATGACATATCTACATACATAAGGAAAATCGTAAGTAGTTCAATCAAAAGTTAAGTACATACTTAAATTGAAGCAAGAGAATAGGAACAACGTACGTATACATTTATTTATTGGAAAAGAGTACATGGATTTATATTCTTGTTCAACATGAATACTAAGTAAGTATTATACTTTCTAATGTCGGAACTTCCCTCCCCTTCTATGTTGGTTGTATAGGTAGTCTGTAGGAAAACTCTACTAAAGTTTTCATGTTCCTTTTATTGTTAGGAAGGAGGGGAAATGCCAATTTTATTGCTTGTTATAAAGTCTATAGTCGTAGAGAAAGTTAAAAGCATATTTCCGCTGTGACATTTGAGGAGATTGAATTTGACAAGTGATATCGAATGTCAAAACGATTTAAACAATATGTTTTATATCCTAAAAGTGAACTTACTTTATTTACTACAAAGGTACTTACTTGTGTACTATTATGTAGACAAGGTAAGGACAAGGAAGGTAGATATGTACAAGAGTATTATATGTATGTATTAGAGATCGGTATCTTGGGCCAAATCACAAGCCGATAGGAACCGTAACCGTTAGAATGACAAACCGCAACCTGTCAGGAACCGGTAGGGCTGGAAATTTCAGGGACCGGTAGAATGAAGAACGGCAACCGGTTATGTTGTGAATTTGCACTTGAAATTGTAAAAAAAGGCCAAATCCCCTTCTCCGGCAGTTGCTTTCCCCAACAATTATAGGAGAAATAATATCATTTTATGACTTCTTGATGGCCACCCGAGGAACTTATTTGGAACCGGCAATACTCAATACCAGAGCCGGCCAGGAACCGGCAAATTTTTCACTTTCTGGAACTGCTAAACCCGAACCGGTTGCGGTTTGTTCGTCGGTTGCGGTTTCGGCTTGCCTATCTTTATGTAGGTACCTATAATAATACAACTAACAGCCTATAGTAACTATTTGTATACTCGTATAATATATATAAAAAATAAACTAAATACCTAAGTACATACCTACATAACACTATTATTATACTAAAAGTGACATGACATGAAATTCAATGCGACTTTTACTTTTTTAGTTCTAGGAAAGGTAATGCATGAGAGAAAGCAGACCAGAAACGAAGTTATATTCGACTACATGTTACACGATGCTCTAGAGTCAAAAGTACAAGTACAACTGCTAACCCTTCACAAAAGTAAAAGTAACCTAAGGCTAGCTTACAGCCAGTGTTTCATCCACTTCTTCAAATCAACTCGACACTGGATTGTGCCTTCCCACGAGACTATTTTTCCAACTTTCCCCTTCACTGAGTATATTCCCACCGTAATGCAATAATGCACCCCGGAAGTCACATTATTTAAGTAACTTCCTTCGTTAGGCCCAAACTCCATATGTTTGTCAGCAATATCATTATGTGAACAATCTTGATATGATAAACACTGTGGCATATCGGTAACATCTTTTTATACTATAGGTATATTACCATTGTAATATATATGCCTTTTTTTCTTTCTACTATTTTATTGTATGTGCAGGATGAAGTAACAAGATTTCCTTAATTGGAAATTGGGAAGAGATCAGCAACAGAATAAAACATTTATTTTATTATACATTTTTGTCAAACTCCAATCTTTAACTGTCTTTATCCTATATCCTATCGTCGTATATAAGAGAAAGTTGGAGAAAAGAAAAGTCTGTTCATTGCGGCAGAATTATTTTACCCGAGGGCTGTTTTTCAGGAATCTAATAGTTTTTCTTTTTACCCTTGAAGTCTTGTATGGCAAGTTGTATTATTTGCAGTGAGTTTACACGTTTACTGATAGTGAACTGTATATGTATGTGAATTGATTCGGTTTGTAATATATAGAACAATATAACTCACTTTACTTTGTCACTCTTCCAGACATAAAGAATAGGATTTTGTAAAGAGACAAGGAGAGAACATGAAGGATTTTATTTGGCTTGCCGTGGCCTGGCTAGAAAAGAAAGGAGACAGAAATAGAATCCGGGATACTAAACCTAAACATATTGTGCCTTTATTTCGTTGGGCTTTGCTAAAAGTTAGAACAAAACGTTTCGTTGTTGATGAGATGAAGGAGAAAGTAAATGGAGAAAGAAGCTTGGAAGAGGAATCTAGTCGGATGTCGGATTGGGATGGTATGGGACTCCTTTTCCATCTCTTTCTATGTATTGCATTGGATTGGATTGGTACAGCATGGGTATGGCATTGAAATAAAATAAAAGTAAGTAATGTACCTATATGTTAGATAGGTAGAGATATTGTACGTGAACGTGCATAGAGGGACGGACGGAGGAATGATAAATGAAGAGGGAGAAGAGGAGAAGAAAGATATCGAGCATTTAACTTCCTTTTGCTATCTCGAAGAAGAGAAAATAGAAATTGTGAATGAAGCGGGTAGAAGACGGGGGTGCTCTGCTCTGTGCTCAAAGACATTTTTCTCACCTGTCAGACTCCCAGGCACCGGGTATCGCGGCGACTACGTTGAAAACGCCCGTGGAACGTGGCTCGTTGAAGAGGCGAAGACGGATTTGCAGCTGCTGTTGGTTGTTGTTTTGATGAGACTGATTGTGAGTCTGTTGAAGATGAGTTTGTGTTTGTGGTCCCAGGGAGTAAAGTGTCCGCAGGCCTCCTTGCCACATCACCGGAGCCTTCTTCACATCACTCTCTTGTCGCATCAACCTAAATGGCAAACTTCCTAATTTACTTTCCTTACATTACATTACATTGCTTATGTTGCGCACAATAGGCCAAATCAGGCATTAAGGTTAATATCTAGGCAATAAGCAAAATTTCCCCCCAAATTGCTGTTTTTGGCCATAACAAGTATTAAACTTAAAATTTTTAATGTTGAAAATATCACAGCCTGATTAAACAAGCTACGGGGATTCCAATATGTGCCGCCTTGACAATCTATAATGACTAATGACAAATGCCCATTTTAGGACTACTTTAAAATGTAAGTGTGCCTGTACGACTGACATTTATAATCACATAATTCCCGTAACTTGCTTTATCAGATTGAAAAATTGAACATTAAGAAATTTCTTAATTTTAATTTCCTTAATTGTTTATGGCCAAAAACCGCAATTTGGGGAAATTTTGCTTATTGCCTACGCATTAACGTTAATGTCTGATTTGTATTATTCCCTGCAACATTTACTACATAGCATCCCAACTAGCACAGAGCCTGATGTTAAAGTAATGGCCCAGCATTGGCATATCCTGCACGGCCGTGCTGGCAGCGTTC